>JBCAUA010007503.1:0-13307 GCA_038406235.1 Peronia verruculata | reverse complement strand
AAAGTTTAACTTTGTTTTTTTAACGTCTCTGGAGCCCCCTCCCTTTCTCCCCCCCCTCCCCTCCCCCCCCCCCCCAGCCCATTTCCAAACCTTCCAATCCTCTCTCTTTTAAATGACCAAAAAATAAAATAAAACAAAACTGGGATCAATGCGTCTCGTTCTTGTAGCAAAATCTGCAGCTCTTGTTCTGTTTCCACAGCCCATCACATGACACGAGAACACTGGAGAAATGTTACACAAGGAGCCCGAGTGTGGTTTTTACAGAGGTCCTTACATCGCGACCTTGAGAGAGAGAGAGAGATAGCTAGACAGATAGAGAGAGAAAGAGAGAGAGAGAGAGAGAAAGGCAATTAAATTCGGATCATCATAGATGTCATTCGTGATTGAAATTTTATCACATGTTGCCTTGATCTTCCTAAGAATCGCAAACACTCTATGCTAACCAGCTCAGTGGTGCCTCAAATTGAGCAATTTTCTGGAGTATTAACTTTTAACACGCGAGTCCCACTTGGTTTATAAACCCCTCGAGATGAAACGTCACAGTTTCTATTCTGCCGACTTCTGTCTATCCACAATAAAGAAAAAGGCCAAAGAAGGATCGGCAGACTCCGAATGTCTCTCGAGGTTAGACAGAAAACGAGCTTGGGTATGAGGGCTGTTTCTCTTTTCATACGTGTGGCTCGAACTTGGTGACTCGTGGTCTGTATACAAACCAATGAATGCGGCACGTTGGCGTTAAGGGGAGGGTATTCTTCTAGTTTTCCTCTCGCCCAACACCCGCTTCTTATTACGGACATGTTTGCCTATTGAAGAGTGGCGCTTATTCGTGGTCTTCCTGGTGCGGCAAATTCTGTGGCATTGCCCCGTAAACGTTTCCAAATGGTCCTTTTCTATCCACGAGAGCCGGGCCTGCATGTTTGCCAGCGAGTTTCCATACACATCAAACGGTTTTATTGACTGACCCCGCGCTTTTCACGAACGGGTGGCTAGCTGAGCTTGTCTAACGTTCTTCGATAAAACATCCTCTCTCTGAAATTGCTATTTCGAACAATATAATATACTGATATTTATTGCTCGGAACTGGACACAAGAAACAATGATTCCACATTTTTAAATCAATGGTGTGTCCAGCTAGATGATAATCCTACTGAAAATAAGAAATCAGAAACAAATTACGCCAGCCCGGTTGAGACCGTTGGAGCCTAAGGGCTGTTCGACCACTTGAACGTAGGTTAAAAGGACAAAAATAACAATTCACTTTTGAAAATGGATTCTCTTGTTCTCTACAGGGCACATTCTGTAGATCTTTAGAGAACATGGTCCTGCCTTAAATTGTCTTTTGATACTTTAAGAAAGGTGTATCTAAATAAGTAATCGTTTTTGTCAAAGTCAGTTAGCTGTGTACTCTGGAAGTGCCTAGTCTTACGAACACAGAAATATTTTTTTCTCTGCTCCTGCTAGAGGGAATAAATGTCCCTCTCTTTCTTTCTTTCTTTCTTTCTTTCTTTCTTTCTTTCTTTCTTTCTTTCTTTCTTTCTTTCTCTGTCTCTCTTTTTATTTCTCTGAGATTGTCCAACTCGTGTAGGGAGCAGAGAAAAGGAAATGCCATAATTGAACAGCAAAAAACAAAGCTACTTATTGCAATAACGAACTGGATAATGGTGTCCCTTAATTCTGATTTAATCCATCGTCGACCTACTTTGAGAGTGGGGCTTTCATAGAATTTGTTTATTTGCTCATTGTAAGGCCATGTTGACCAGGCTGAGACGGTGCTCAAGGAACAAATTAAAAAATAAAAGCAAAAATGAACAGGAACGAAAGAAATCACAGCACAAGAAAAGTTCATGCATTCTGGCAATCACAAAGGTTCGCAAATTCAAACAACAACAACAACAAACTAATCCTAGAGAAATACAGAGTACTCGCATTCAATGCTTCCAAGATGATGTGTTAAAAAGTACAGAAAAAGTAAAGGCAAGACTAGAAACATGTTCATAATAGGCTCCTTGAATTACAATGCCTTGCAAATAGATAGATAAATAAATAAATAAATAAATAAATAAATAAATAAATAAATGAAAATAATATAAGACAAAAGTTGTTATTAGAGCATGGCTGCCAGAGAAAGCGAAGAGCCTCTGAGGGGTCCGACTGTAAAGCCATGTAATCTCCACCGATAATAACTCCCACCGGCACAAAAGATCTCATCTTTTTACTAACATTGTTTCTGCTTTGGTAATAGCTGAAAAATGAATGAATTAATTGACATATTTATTGATTAATTTGCCCAGGGTTTGAGCAGCTGTCTCTACAAACAATAACAGTCTTACCCATGGTTTGATATTGAACTTTGGAATAACTCATCGATCAGTCATTAAACTCATTTTTAAGATTGAGCAGTTCTAGTGCTGAAGTTACCACTGACCTGAGATCTTGTGTGAATGAGTCAGCGCACTAGTCGGGGTCAGTTCATGCTCACATGCTATCAGTGCGATATGAGTAAGGGCTATTATACTGGGAAGACTTACACTGAAGAAGTCACCAAGTCCAAAAGCCCAAATCTTGGCTTCCTATCTCCGGTCAAGTCCGTATAACACAACCCCAAGTATAATGCCTTTATTCATCTTTCTTTGACAAAATGCAAGGCCCTGAGCTCCGACCCAGCCCCGGGCCTTTTTGTCTCCCTTACCACTTATTCCCCCTGAACAGCTAGGAACAGACAGTACTTGAGGAATCACCGTCAAAATGACTTCAAGAACTGACTGAAAAGTCATTGACTGCCAAAGTGGTCTAAGATCAATGGATCAAAGTGACGGTGGACGCTCAGGAATCAAAACTGCCTCGATACATTTTGTTCAACCTTTTCCAGCGTGTATTGTAGGCACGAGAATAGTTTACGTGTCTCTCCCGAAAGGAGCATTCAAAGCTTATAAATAAGGAAAAGCAATATTGGTAAGTTATTTTGAAATCGTAAGGCCAACAAAAGACGACTATTAACTTCGCTTATCGGGAGGGGCATTGGAATCGCAGGAATTTCGTTGTCCTCTCCATCTTAGCCCTGTCTGTTTACAAACATCTAAGGAAAAAAAAAAAAAATGGCATAGATGTAGGACAAATGCCGACTACCGAAGTCAAACGGAGACAAGTATGGTCAACTCTTAGACAAGTGACCCATTGGGTACATTACGTGTTGTAGAAATTCGGCATCGGGCATAATGTCTCTTCGTTAATTACATTGTTTCTTCTTGAAGATTGATGAAAAATCAGTGAATTAATAGATTTGTTGAACTATGAATTTCTGCACCATTTAAGCATCTGTCACTACAGATGATTCCAGTTTCGCCCATGGCCTGCTGTCTAACCATCTAAGAGAACAAAAAGTTCAAAGTCAGTCTTTCTGGAGTGGGATATAGCCGAGGTGAACACCCTGGAGAAGGTTGAAAGGCATGCAGATACCATCCAGAGTGAGATATAGATACCATCCTTTCCAACCACCTGATAGACGATTGCTGGTGGGCAGGATATTGTGGATGGCAGTAAGGAAGATTTATATTGAAAATCACCCATCCGTGTGATATGAACGGTAGCAAAGTCATATCTTATGATAAAAACACTTTCATTAATATCTTTTTGGTTTTGTTTTTTTCGTTTTTTATTTCTTAGTATCCGTAAATCCATAATGTTCGGTTTGCTTTTTTTTTTCTGAAAATTTAAAACCCAATTTACGCACATCTACACAGTATCTCAGGAAAGTAAAAAAACATCTTGAGTGATGGATCACAATCGCACAAATACATAAGTAAATTAACTTATAAATAAAATAAATTTAAATAAATATACAATAAATCAATCAATGAATAAAACATCCCTTAACAGCTCTAAAATGTCCCGTATCATAATAAATTTGGAAAAAAAAAAAAGCGATCAAGTGTGACACAGAGACGATGTCTTCAGCCTAAAAATTCTATCTTAAAATTATAAAGAAAAGGTGGCTTGTGTCTGAGTAAAGCCTGAGGCAGGATGCAGTACAGCGGCCATCTTGTCGGTGCCGACACAATTTGCAGTTACAAACTCATCAGTCAAACATCTCATGATTACACAGCTGCAAATTTCAAAGGTAAATTTCATAGACCAACATCCCCGCCTCAGGCCTTGCTCCTTAACCCAATGTAATACCGTCTAATATACTTTGATAAAAACGCGCTTTACCTCAAAACGTTTTTTGTTTGTATTTTTTTTTTCTGAGAAAATGACAAGTTAACTTTGAAATATTTATCTTTTCAAGATATAGAGCCTATATCGAAGAGAATATGCTGTTAGACACTTGAAAGTTGTGATCTGTTGTCTTTTAATGTAATACAAAGCTGGAGCGACTGTGTGGCAGACATCTTCAGAACCCATGGGATGTCCCTCCTCCAGGCACACGCATTGCCACAGGCGGAAGACTGTCCTTCTCCGCGACACCCACCGATACAAGCGGCCCGAGATGAAAGATGAAGAAGAAGAAGAGAAAGAACAAGAAGAAGATGATGATCAAGAAGAAGAAGAAGAAGAAGAAGAAGAAGAAAGTTGTACTTGAATGCTTAGAAGAATCAAAATAGTGCTGTAAATGTGTTTTGCCAAAGTCTATGACTTTCTCATGGGATAACAGAGAACAGGAGATGTCTTTACCCGTACCATCAGGAAACACGACGGGAATCAAACAGCGTTAAGAAAGAAAAACAGCCTACGTTATTAGCAAAGTATCGGATTTGTACAAAAAGCCTTTCAAATGCCATTCATTCTCAGAAATAATTGTGTCGTTTTGTGCAGGATTCCTGAGGCTCTGTTGACACTGGAGATGTTTCGCTTATGAAAAAAGAAGTAAAGTGGGTCCCATATGGTCGGCAGAAAATTACCTGTCTGTGCATCAGAGCTTGTGCAGTGTTGCAGCAAAATGGGCCTCATTGTATATCACAGATTAGGAAAGAAAGAAGGGACATTAAATGCTGCGTCTCGAGTCGGCGAGAGATTTGACGCCACAGTTGCTGAATTTGAGCTTTGAGCTGCAGATCTAATCGGTGGGATAACATATCAGTTTGTTTTTTTTTTTTCAATTATCTAACATACGTCCAATATTTCTCCGTTTAATCTCTTGCCCTATTTGACCTGATGTGATAATAATAATAATAATAATAATAATAATAATAATAATATAATACTAATAATAATAATAATAATGATAATAATAAATAAATAAATAAATAATAATAATACTAATATAATAACAACAATAATAATAATAATAATAATAAATTAATAAATAATAATAATAATGACAATAAAGTTAGTAATAAAAATAGCAGCAACAACAATGATAATAAAAACTGTCAAACAATTAACAGCACATATTATATTAACTGTTCACAGGCAATGTATTTCCCAATCATAATAATATTTTGTTAAAAGTCAAATGAACAAGTAAATAAACAAAATAATACAAAAACAGAAACTTAACCAAGCAGGAGGAAAAAAATAAAAACAACAAAAAGTAAACAGAGATAACAAAAAAAAAAAAAAAAAGATGGAAGGAACAAAAAAAAATGTTTGGACAAAAATGGAATCTATCATGTGACAAATCACAGTGTTAAACTAACGTACATTCACTACAATCAGGTGATCCTGCGAGATTGGAATGAGCCCACTACTGCTCTTTGTACAAGAGTGGCTTAGGGCTCTGTTGATATAGGAGATGTTTGGATGTTGAAAAAAAGAAGATAAGTGGGTCCCATATGGTCGGCAGAAGATTGCAGGCCTCTGCACAAGAGCTGTGAGTATAGTCTCAATGAGAATCAGAAATATGCAGCTAAAAATCGGTGAGTATCTCCTTACACCGTCCCCTTTATTCTGCACACACACACACACACACACACACTTTTTTTCAATTCTTTCTATCTTTCTTCTACCTCGCCCCCCCCCCCCCCTCCGTTTCTCTACGCTCCCTTTTTTATCGTATGCAGGGGGTTAATCGGACCTGATTTTTGTGGGGGGAAAAAGTGTTCATGGACTGAGAGAATCATAATAATTCTAAATTATTTCTGAAAGTGTGAATGTGTGACCTTAAATTTAGAGGGACGGAAGAGGGGAGGGGTGGGAGGGGAGGGGGGTCAAAAACAAGGAGGAAGGAGAGGGTGAGGATGTGGAAAAAATACAAAGACACAGAACGAGAAAGAGTTGTTGTTGTTTTGTTGGGGTTAAACGACACATTTAAAATTAGCACGATTACGGTTATATTGTGTCAAACACGGTAAGATACGTTTACACGTCAAGAAGAAGAAAAGAAAGGGAGCGGGACAAATTTAAAAAAGACAGGACCAAGGAGAGAGAGAGAGAGAAAGAGAGAGAGAGAGAGAGAGATAGAGAGAGAGAAGAAGAAGAAGAAATAGTTAGCCTTCCACAGTGTAGAGTGATATATTTGATGCGTTGCTGGGAAAAAACTCTAAAAGTTAGAAAACCTGCAGCATCTTGGCAAATTTACTTAAGAAAGCGATTTTACCACAGAGACGTTTTGTACAGACCAACTTCTATTCAACATATGTTATAGTAAGATAACCGTCATTTTGTCTTAAAGGCTGTTAAGTCTTTTAAAGGCTTTAAGGGGAGAGAGAGAGAGAGAGAGAGAGAGAGCGAGAAAGAGCAAAAGGCACAAAGATGTGGTCGAGTAAGAAGACTATTGACACAAAGAGGCTCAGAGAGTGACAGACAAACGCAGAAAGAAGAAGAGAAAAATAATGTTCTGAAAGACTGAGAAAAGGAGAAAAGTACACATACTGACAGAAGGAGAAAGGAATAAACACTCAGAAAGAGAGAGGAAGAGACAGAAAAGAGTCACAGCAGACAGACACAGAGAGATGGAGAGAAAGAGACAAAGACGGAAATAGGGAAAAAAAAAGAAGAAGGAGAGAGAGCTAAAAGGGAATGGCAAGATGGCCGCTTGCCCATCTCTTTCCGCTCTCTCTTGTACAGTCTGGCATTCCTACTAACGAATCTACCCTATCGCTATCCTAACCCGTAACCCTGTGTCAAGTAGCTCACGGACCAAAAGAGCTTTTGTAAATGAATAGAAAGATGAACAGGCGATGCCTCCTTCAGATTCATGGCTTCAATCGTCATTCAAATGGTGAAGAACGCAAATTGTGACCGACAGGATGATTCAAACAGATATTTGAAGTTTGAAGTTTAAAGAACATCTCTTTACTCTTATACAAAGGCAGCCAAAGTCAATAAGCTGTTATATTATAGTCGGGGAGGGGAGGGGGCGGGGGGGGGGATTCTGGTAGAAATATAGTTCGGCGCTTGTTTGCAGAATCTTGCTTTGTCGGAGACAGAACCTCGTGACTGTTTCATCTATCAAACCTTGAGATACACCCACCATTTGATAAAAAAGGATTGCTTTTGGATAGCCAGTTCTGTGCCTTGTAAATTAAAAGTTGGACTGTAAAAACTGCATGTAAACTCAAAGCCATTTTCTGTGAACCTTCGACCACTTTAGGATTTTTCTTTTTTGTTCTAGTTTCACGACACACTTTTGACATTTTTGGCGCCAATGTATTGGCATAATTTTACATCATAACCTAAAAACATTTTATAGCAAGACTTTTTCCCCCCCTACAGTTTTGAACCACAGCTTTGGTATTCTAGTGTAGATGTTTTACAGTTATTTTACATGAATTTCTTTTCTCTCTTTATTTTTAAAGTTAATTAAAAAAACAACAATAACAAACAAACAAAGCAGAAAAAAAAAAAAAAGACTAAACAAATTTTGAGAGGTATGAATATTACGTTCTCTGTGCAATATTAAAAAAAAAAAAAAAAAAGATTTTGAAATAACTTCGGTGTCATTGTGTCTTAGTTAAGTAGTTTTCTATGTGTCTCTTTATTTGTTTGTATGATTGACCATCTGTCAGCTTTTCCTGTTGTAAAGAAAAAGCATAATTATAAAGTAAAAAGTGATATAAGATTGATAACAATAAGGAGAACTCTTTAGCTGTGGTCCTGTCATCAATTGATGATAATTATCATTGGTAATGATTTTATAAATATAAATATTCTGACGTCCAACAGTCCTTCGGCATTTCCCACGTGACCAGAAAGTTAATCACGTGACTTCTGAAATAACATTTTAAACAATGGGTTAAAATGTCAGGTGTTTTCTATTAAGATGAGTACAAAGTTGTGTAACCTGTCTTCTTGCCCCCCCCCCCCACCTCCCCCCTCACTCCCATTACAAAAAGGCGTTGGTTCTATAATATGCGTGTACATTTTCCTAATAGTCGTAGGCTTGACACTGATTGAGTGTAACTATATAAGAAACTATATTTAAAAAATGCTGTATTAGACTACAAAGTGCCATTTTGTAACACATAATTTTTTGGTTGGTGATTTGCCGTGCGATTCTTTTTAATTTACAAAATGTCCTATGAACCCCCCCCCCCCCTCCCCCACAGACATACACAAAAGACTGAAAACCATCGATATTCAGCAGAGCAAAATAACTAAGAGTGAATGCAGCCGATGAAATCTTTCCCAGCACAGTGGCTCCCATAAGATAATCAAACAAGGTGTGTACCGCTGTAACGTGACAAGTGACAAAGTTAAAACAACATGAAAGTCTTCACCCCCCATCACGTGACCACTGGGAGATTCAGAAAGAAATGATAACTTTGCCACCACCACGTGACAGCTGAGAAATTCAGAAACGAATTTCAGAACGAATTAATGACGTTGCAACTATCACGTGACTACTGGGAGATTTAGAATCAAGTTCATAACTTTGTGCCTGTGAGGTCAACGAGGAATTATTGCCTCTTTGTGGAAGATCTCGAAAACATCTTTCTCTCTTTCTTTCTCTCTCTCAAAGAGTTAAGCCTCCACTTCAGATCAAAATTAAAAAATCCATTAACACCTAGGACGGTTAATTAGGCGTTTTTTCTTCCGTCCGCGCACACGCGGGGCTAAGGCTGTGAGCGCGTGCCGCACAGAAAGCGCACACACGTGAGCTGGTAGTTTGGGACACATAGGACGTCACGTGACGGCGCGTGCTCGACGTAGGGTGGACATCTTGATCTTGAATAACCTGGGGGTGGCCTGGGCATTTGCGGGACACGTGCGTAGATTTGGTTCTTATTGAAATATACTCACTCACGCACGTTCTTATGAAGACACACAGTTCTGTCCATCTATTATATGCTTGTCCAGACATACAGCCCAGCGTGTTCCGTATTGACATAATTTTTTTCCTCTGTCTTATCGAAATGCCACCCACAAAGAGGAACTAAACTTATCTTGTCTCTCAATTTTGACTCATACACGTTTATGTATAAAATAACTACTTTGTTTTGCTGTCTTTCTATCTATCTCGCAATTAAGACTCATATCCCTTTATGTATAAAATTAATAACCACTTTGTTTTTCTGTCTTTCTATCTATCTCGCAATTAGACTCATACCCCTTTATGTATAAAATAACCACTTTGTTTTTCTGTCTTTCTATCTATCTCCCACTCCACCAACTGCTCAGAATCTCGTGTTTTCTTGCCTCTCTCTCTCTCTCTCTTTCTCTCGCTGCTTTCTTCTCTCTCTCCCTTACCTCTTGCTCTATGATACTTTTTCAACGTTTTTATTTCGCTCTTTCTTGGTCTTTTTACACCATTTATTTATTTATTTGTTAAAGTTTATCTTTTTTCTTCTCTTTTTTTCTTTCCTTTGTTCTCTCCCTTGTTTTCCACTGTCACCCCTACTCTCCTCTGTAGCCTCTTCTCCCTCATCTTTTATCTCTTTCATTCACATAGCTTCTCTCTTCATGGTTTGTCCTTTTGTTCCCCCCTCCCTCCATCTCGATCTCTCTCTCTCTCTCTCTTTCTCTGTCCCTTCATCCACCACCCCGACCCACTACCACACTACGTGTGAAGTTCGACAGTTAATCCCTATCATTTCACCCACGTTACTGGAGACTTACAGATCAATATCTTGCCCTCCCACCCCCTCCCGGCCCCCCTCTCTTTCCAATCTCCAGCCTCCTGTTCACCACATGACTTAGAAGTCACTGGCTGAAGTACTTTAGCTCACCACCAATCATCACATAGCTAACATAATCATATAAATCAGAGATGGGCCAAAATTGGACTGAACACAATACGGAAATGCACATGAACACTCTGTACTTTGTACATTTACAACAGAGAATTTTTTTTTTTAAAAATCGGCCCAATGATAGTTAAAAAAGAAAAAAGGAGAGAGAGAGAGAGAGAGAGAGAGAGAGAGGAAAGAGAGAGAGAGAGAGAAGTAAAAAAAAAAAGCAGAAAAAAATAAAGAACGAATACTTAAAAGTTGATTTGGTTTAGCTTATTCAAAAAACAGAAGCCATTTTGATTCCACAGTGAATATGGTCAACTAAAAGAGATTAAAGTGAGCTTTGTGGCAGTTTAGCACATCTCAGGCTTCGGTCAAAATAATGTCCAATTTTTTGGTCCCTCCTAGATATTGGTCAAAGAGTGGAAACAGTCCAATACTTGTTTGATTTTTCTGAAATTTTCAAGAAATAAGATACGCCTTTATGATAGCAGTGTGAGGAACTTGTGTATGAGTACAATTCTATCTCGTCCCCGCTCTAGTGTGATAAGATGAACGCCCAGTACCCAGACTATAATCATATGTAAGGACTATCATCCGTTTCTATGAACCTGTGAAAATATTGATTTTTTCCCCCTCTAGCTCTGTATTGTTTCGTTTAGTCTGATTGACTACTTCAGCTTTTTACAAGTCTGACCTCACTTACTTTCTGCACCGTCCCTCTCCACCCCCACTCCGTTGGTATTCTTCCTCAGTCGTCATCAATATGTTATTTGATTCTCTTTCCAATGGACTATACTGCAAACACCTTGGAATATATATGATGAAGATTAAAAGGCCGGGGTTTAAACCAAAAATGTACCGTCCGGGAACCACATGAAGATTGATTATCTGAGGTCATGAAAGTTCGTTACCCTGAGTGTAATGGGAATAGATGTCGGACTATTGCATTAAACAATTCAACTTCATGTCACCCAATCTCAATTGTGCCAATGAATTTTCAAGAATGATCCTCTGAAAAAAAAAGGGTTTGTACATCGACATTAACACTCTGTAGTTCAATAGGCCGTGCATTATTTTTATAGTTTTTTTTTTTCTTTTTTTGTTAAGGCTCATGTATCATGGGTTCCGTAACACCCATAGTAAATTCTGCTCACCCACTGATAACCTGGTTTGTCTTGACTAATTCCTTCCTTCATCTCTGACAGCTGGTTCATTTTTCTAAACCCTTTGAGTCCTGAGAACGCAGGATTATCTCGGCTTTCAGTGGCTGCCTGTGATTCTTGAGAATTTTTGTGGGTAGAAATTTGGAATTCGGAAATTTTGCCCGGACAACCGCACTCCGGCAATTCTTCATCGAGTTTTAACTGCCAAGGATTCTTTAACATGAGTAGCATACACACGGGATTTTCGAAATATATTCAGGCTTGTCCGAGAAGACTAGATGTCGGACTTCTCTACCCAGAGGAAGTCGGGGGCGGTTGAGGCACTGAAGAAATATAAGTTTTCGATCTGCAAATCATTCCATCCCCCGCTGGAAGGATTCAAGAGTCGATCCCACCCACAGCCCCACCGAATAGAATTGTTTTCACCATGAAGCAGGCGCCAAACTACTCAACCACGGCGATTCCCATGTCTGTCAATTTCAGATCCATAATTTGGACAGTGGCAAAGCTGGTTCGCTTACTCTCTCTGACATTGTCTGTCCAACCACTGATTTTTCTCTCGTTCTCCTCTTCTCGCTGTTATGTGCTGATGTGTCGTTAAACCCCAAAACAAACAAACAAACAAACAAACAAACAAACAAGCCTACACAACTGTCTTGGCTAGACTCTTAGATCTGTCAAACATGAAACATTACAGTTTCTCCGTCTCACAGTGACCCATATAGAGATAGGCTTCCAAACACTGAGACTGAGGAAATCCCTCATGATTTACTTGGTGAAATGATAATTCCGGCTCTTGATAACAAACTTATAGAGTCGTAATTTATTAGTCAGTTTATTTATTTAGTTAGGGAATTAGTCTTTATAGAGTATCCATGTACAGCATACTTATTCAATTAATTCTGTCTTATGTTTTAAATTCATCTATCTATTTATTATTCATTCATTTCCCTATTTATTATTTATTATTATAATTTATTTTTCATTTGTTTTATTTACTGATCTGTTCATTTCTTTATTGGTACTTTTTAAAAAATTATTTATCTTTTTTTTAATTTATTCTTTTTTCCGTGGTAATAATAGATTGTAAAGCGCTTAGGACCTGTAATTATGGGGATAAGCGCTGTATAAATACTCTCTATTATTATTATTATTATTATTAATTTGAAAAATACTCTGTTTTGTCCAAGTTTCAATCACAGGAACTGACGGCATTGCGGAATCATCCATCAGACATTCTGTCGTTTATTGTCCGTCCTTTGTCTCTCCTTTTATCTCTTCTCTCTCTCTCTCTCTCTCTCTCTGCATCTCTCTCTCTCTTCTCTCTTTGCTTTCTGTTCCCTCTCTCTCTCCCACCACTCCAATGTTACAGCTCCATCAGATGTCACGCCACAAAGACAAAATGACTCCCCGGTGACAGGTCATGGCTTTCAAAAGAGATCGAACAATGGCAATCGATCACCAGACGAATACAAAATAGGATTAGATTGTCACTCAGTGTCCCTCTAATGCACCTGAACTGATTGTCACCGTTTCTATTCTTTTATTTCTTGTCTGTGTTTGACAATTGAATTAATAATTACCACTGTTTTAATTAATTTTATTGTTTCGATTAATTTGTCCCTATATGTGTATTGTATGAGATTCTGCATTTACATTTACCCGTGAATCGTTTTGTTCACATTGATCCCTTTCTATAGATAAATATGAAAATGTAGATCAACTTCATTTTCCCGTGGTGAACGAAAACTTACATCATAACAACAGCTACTAGACCGTGTTATTAACAATTCTTCAGATATCATTAAAATTTGGCATTCTGTCGGCCTTCTGTGTATCTGTCTATCTGTTTGTCTATCCATCCATCCATCCATCCATCCATCCATCCATCCATCCATCCATCCAAGCATCCATCCGTTCGTCCGCCATCTGTCTCTCTCTCTCTCTATCTGTCCGTCTGTTTGTCTATCTATCTATCTATCTATCTATCTATCTATCTATCTATCTATCTATCTATCTATCTATCTATCTA
>JBCAUA010007492.1:0-13307 GCA_038406235.1 Peronia verruculata | reverse complement strand
ATCTATCTATCTATCTATCTATCTATCTATCTATCTATCTATCTATCTATCTATCTATCTATCTATCTGTCTGTCTAACAGATTTGTTTTCTTTCTTTCTTTTTTTTTCTGTTGAAGAACAGTGATTCAGCAATAATAAGCGATCTTTGTGTCTTTTATACAACAGAATGTAAGGAGTGTGAAATACATGATGAGATGAGAGAAAACTAATCGACTTAAGGACTTCATTTTCAGTGATTTCGTTTTCTCATTTTCTGCATTATCTGAAAACGTGATTGGTCAGACAATTCTGTCAACTGAATACTGTGCAAGGGCAATAAGTACTGCCTATGAACCGTAATATAGCCCACTGTCTTGCATAATTAATGTACTCTGTGGAAAACATGTTACATAGTAATACCACTGAAACTTGAAGAAATCTCCAGCACATAGTATGATAGATAAACAGCGACAGCGGACACGGATAGGAGGAAGTTAATGTCAGTTTTCGTAGGGTCCAGGTCTAAACCTTTAGTGCCCACATTGACATAACTGTCATATTTCGGATATGAGGCCTCAGGAAACACGATAGCATAATTGCTGATATTTTGACAATTTCTTCCGTTAATGTCCTTGTAATCCTAATTTTTCGTGTACTAATTGCTTTAATTACTTGACTTTACTCTCCTTTCAACTTTCTGTTGTTTACCTCCAAATTTGTTTGAATCAGCATACCACATCCAGTCATTTCATCCACTGAAAGACAAGTTAGTTTATCATTCCATCTAATGAATAGTAAGGAACTAACTTTATTGAGGTTCTGACATAGTCATTTTCAATAATCAAGAGTGAAATCATGCCATTATGGGGGGGGGGGGGAAGGGGGGGGGGCCTGTTTTCTCTGACAGTTCCGTCATACCAGGAAAACTATAATTCTTCCACATGATTGGGCATGTGAGGATTGATTTTTTTTTATATATATATCACTAATTTACTGGAAATAGTAACAAATGTTAGAGTTTACCGAGTACTGATAAAAGCAACAGACGTAAACCAAAACCTTTTTAGATTAGTATATTAAGTATTTATTAAATCTATATCTTTAGATCGAGCTTATGATCTTCAGATTAAAAAAGTAAATTTGTCTGGCCAAAGCTACTATGACAACCCTTCTCCGATTTCTTCCTGCTGTCTTTCCTGTGCTTGCTGTGTTTTTTATTCTGCTAATGTATACTACACTAACAAATTTATTAGATTTGTTTTCCATTATAGTCATGGAATCCGACTCTAATGCATTCGTAGAATTGTCAATCCAAGCAAAAGTAATTTTTTATCTTGCGGAGATGGATATGTCCCTCATAATGATACAAGTTCGGATAGTAAAATGGAAATGCCCTCCATCAGAAAAAAAAAGCAAAAAACGAAGAGTGTATAACTCAAACAGAAGAAAAGGGAAACAGTTAGCAAATAGTTACAATGATTATTATATTACTTTATCAAGAATTCAGGAAGACGTAAGAAAGCGTTCACATTTTGCTGGGAATAAACGGAGAACAGCCGCTGACCCAGGTTCTTGATGACCTGATGTGGAGCTAAACACCTTTTCAAGCTACAAATGTTCCTTTCTGTGGGCAAACTGAAGCACGTCCAGAAGAGCTGAAGACTTGCTAGCAATCGTTTAAGGACCTTATCATTAATGAAATTCTAAAGAAACTTGCCGGTGAAGTAAACATGTATGCATTATCCTTGTCGGGAATCGAGGTGAAGACAAATGAGAAAGAAAGTATAACTGTCAATGTAATGTAGCCTATCTGAGAATGGGACTCATGAAAACTCAGTCAGTGAGAGCCTATTGGACAACAGCATCAAGATAATATTATCTTCCAGTTGCAGAGGCTATGGTGAGAAACCGCTTTGAATCCCTGTGCTGTCACATCCGCTTTACAAACAATGATACTCACAATGACAATGCAAATAATAGTAATCGTGTGTGGAAATTCCGCCCCTGGATTGATGATCGAACAACTAATCTCAAAAAGATTGTCCCATCTGAACATCAGTGTGTTGATGAAATAATGGTGTCTCTCATAGGACGATCTGGCCTCAGACAATTCACCAGGAGCACGTCCCACAAATGGGGTTGTTTGCATTGGAAGTGAGGGCAGTCTGCATCACTTTGAAGTGTACCAATGACCTACTTGGGTTCCTAGATCAAAGTTAGGTATGCGTGGTGATGTTGGTCATGGACATGGTCAAGAACTTGGAAGCTGGAAGAAAAAAACTATAAAGTCTTTGCTGACAACCTTTCTCAAGTATAAATCTGGTGAAGCAGCTGAAGGATCAAGGAATGTGGTATGTGGGAACGTCCAGGAAAATCGTCTGAAAGGCTGCAAGTTAATGCCTGAGAAGGAGCTGGCGAAGCAGCGAAGTGGAACAATACACGGACTCTGATTCCAACATCATTGTTATCACATAGTTCAACAACAAAAACGTGAACGTCATTTCCGCATTTGTTGGAATAGAGTCGAGACATTAAATGCAGATTCCATCTCTGTTCAATTAAGAACTGTAACTGTTTTGAGGAATATCACAACAAAAGAACACCAAGACATTTCTGTGTTGTGGCCAGTATGACAGATTTGCCATGAAGTACCCAAATGCCAAGTATGACATATATGTCATAGATTAAAATTATTAAAGTTTGTTATTAAAACTTGTTATCTGAAAAAAAAATCCATTAAAACTTGTTTATGTACATTATCTTGAACCTATTCTGAGAAAATGATTTTTTTTTTTCCGTTGGTGTTTTCCATGTCTGGGGACTAGAAAGTTATTACAAATATATTATGCAAATGAGATAGGAGGGAAAAAAACTGCTAGACATTTTCCTGCAGAGCTGGATCACCAATCGATGAGAGGTGGGAGAAAAATCAGAACTGGGTACGATAGAAGAGATAACTTGTAGCAGAAATAAAATGAACTCTGACAGGTGAATTTTAATTTAACTTCTTTTCAAGCCAGATATTTTTAGCCTGAGGTTGCCGAAACTCACAAAGAGTTCAATGTAGCCTTTTTGATTATGTGACAAAAATAGTTCATACATTGATCGTTACTGTTAGTTCACGAGATGCGGGTGGACGTGTGTATTCAAGCATTTATGAAAGTTGTTTTGGATACAGACTGAGTACTATTGTTTTAACTGAATTGTATCGGAAATCTAACACACAACTCCGATAACATTGCTTAGACTCCATCTGACCCAACAGATTGGTGGAACTTATTAACTGATCTCATGCGTGGTGGATTTACTGAACCGATTGCTTTTACGATTGTCTTGATGCTGTTACTCATGATTTTTATGTTTACTTGCCATTGGTGGGGACTTACTCCTATACTGATATTCGGCCATTCTGTTTACTCATTTTCGTCATCTGTACTATAAATATCTGTATTGTTGAACAACCCATAGGGACGCCTAGACCCAGATTCATGTATATTGCATGCAGAGTTTTGTAACTCTTTCACTACTTTCTCCTAAGGGGAACGTAATATTTACGTCACGTAGGAAGAATACCAAAGATCTCGTCAAGCGGAAAGTTGAACAGAGGACACATCCGGGAGTTCGACTGAGTTCTTTAACTGCATGGACGGTTAATTAACTTTGAATACCTACAGGTAACTCATTTTCAGTGAACAGCACAAAACATCCCTCATCCTTTCGAAATCAGTGTTGATCGCAAGCAGAAATAGGTAGGTTGTACTTATTTCATTACTGTTTCTGAAAATGCAGTTAAAGAAAATAATGTAGATTCACCGTTATCATTTAGACCAGTGGCCCACAACCTTTTCATCGCCGCGGACCGTTCAACGTTTGACAATTTTACCTCGATGGGGAGGGGGTGGGGGCGTAGATAGTGATAAGTGGGTACGCCGATACGTGTATCTGTACGTATGTTAAAACATTTTATATCTTGAATAAAAAAAGATTTTTGTCACCGTGATTGGCGTGACAAGTAGCTTGATAATAAAAGGAAAATTTAAAAAAAAAAAAAACGACATTAGACTCAGATAGGAAATAAAATGGAAATAATTAAATTTTAATATTTCTTGTGCGGCCCGATACCAACTGATCCTCGGCCCGGGGATTGGGGACCACTGATTTAGACTGTGTACTTTATTTAGTAGCTGCATTAGCAGAAGTGTTCATTGTTCTATTGGAGGATAAAGGATTTCCAGTTCATCAGTTAAATAGCCTATGAACGGTGGTAATATTAGTTGTTGCTTTTACACTGTGACTTTAAAACGTCTCTACTGACTAAGCTTACCAATGCAACAATTAAAAACACAATGCTTTTGAAAATACACACAGTGCATGATTTCTATTTACATAATATTTATTTGATCAAGATTCATTCTGAACATTACTGCATTTTAATCATTGAGATGAAAAAGTCCTTTTGTGCCACTAAGATATACTGACGTCATGACTATTATATCAATCAAGTGATGACAAAATTAGAGATGTGCCGATCATACAATTTTTAGGCCCGCGCGTTGGCGGGCCGATCAGGATCGAGCCCGTTTGGCCCGGAACAACTGATACACGAGTCACCAGGAAAAAACGAAAACGGGCCACGGGCCGGCCCGCTCGCACTACTTTGATCTCGGGAAAACGTTAGGGACACGCGTTCGACCCAAGGTCACCCTTCTCATACCCCTCCCTCTGCGCATGAAGTTTTGACTCTGCGGTGAGTTTTACTCAGTATTTAACCCGAGAGCTTCCTAAATTCGACAACTCTCGTTTCGGAGGGACTGTGTCATATGAGTTGCATGCGAAACAAAGGGCATGGTAATCACATGATGGAAACACAAAACAATTTACGTTTCATTTCCAATACGTGTATGACCGAAAAAAGCGAAGGATAGCTACGATCAGTCAAAACTCAAAACTCCTTTCGCTCAAAAGTTCACGTAGTGGAACCAGTTCTTGAAAAAAGCAGCACACATTGAATGCTTCATTATCTAACAGCCTTTTTTGTTAGTCGTTTAACATACCATTGAAATTCAATGGTTTAATTACTGGTTTGTTTTTATTCTTGCTCTCGGAGAATTCAACATAACAAGATAAGACACGAGAAAATACATTATTTCTCTTTAAAAGCAGTAATTAGAATGATGATGCAATCGTGTATTATAAAAGTATTTAACTACACACACACACAGTCACACCTCCAGACCATGAGCAAAGCCTCTTGTATAGTAATATTGGAGGCCTTGTATGAAAACATTCTTAAAAACGATTGATAACATCAGAACTAAGCAATTTAACACACGCACACATACAAACACACATACACAGACACCATGACCTCATGCTTGACCGGTGAATACACTCGGGTATTTATTATCACTATAAGTGTTGATGTTGTCCCTACGAACAGAACTGAAAAGTTACGTTTGGCTAGTCTCTTATATGTAACCCTGTCTGGCCGCATTTATTCCCACATAACTTCAGGACCATAGACATAATGAAAAGACCTAGGAGAGTCAAGCAACTTCCGTCCCAGTTTGCATAGAGCGTTGACGTATTTCACACATATCCAGTACAGAAACTATCAGACAAACATGCGTGCTTTGCTAAAAAAAAAAAAAAACACTTACCATCTCGAACATGCTCTAACCCAGTGTGAAAACGGACCAGGATGAGTATTCTCATTCTTACCCTCTTTGATCGTTTCTTGCCTATCTCTCGAGGGAACCGGATGATATGAATTGACAGCCACAAAAGACAGTGTTTCTCTGGGGACAAAAGAAAAACAATAATCAAGTAAAAGGTGACAAGGATAGACAGAAAAATAAAATTTTGCTTGAAACAGATGCACAGCCTCCAGGATGATATGTTAAACGAAATATCGACCTAGAGATTCTACCAGAGGTTGAGAAGAAATTAAAGGAAACTAACAGTCCAAACAACAATATGTGCAATTCTGTCAAACGCAAAGTCCTTCGCCATCTTCTTGCCTGTGTTTTATTAGTGTCCATGGTTATATGAGTGTGTACACAAGCATTAACATCCACAACAACTAAAACCAAAAGAAAATAAGACCTTTATTCTCAAAGTTGAGCTGTATCTATACCCATTTTATTTTCCTTTCGTCTTTTCAGTAGTACTTCATTCGTTTTCTTCTCACACATTTAAGACTCGAATAAGTTGACTTTCTTCTATTTCTTCTTTACCTTCTTTGTTTGAAATCATTCATGTTTTCTCTTCCTCCTCCTTACTCCCCCTTCTCTCGACAGATTCGCTAATTAGCATCACGTTTAATTTATTGTGGGTAAATAATTCTAGTAGGTCTTCGTTGAAGTCCCTATTTCGAATCGATTGTTACCATTTATTTATATTTAATAGTAATATTATTCTTGTGCCCTAACCCTCCCCCTCCCCTCCCCACGTAATTTAATTATTAACACCAAAGACACTATTGGGATAAGACCGGACACTAGAACAATTTTGCGTTTTCCGCGATATGCAGTACCCTCAAGCGTCAAGAATATACAGTCTGTAAACAACAATGGCGGCAAACCAAAGAGAGAAGAAGGGCAGTGATGTGAAGGCATTGATTACACAACTGGTATGTATTTAATTTTCCCAAAAAGATCCATAAAGGTGAGTTAGAGAACAGCTTGATCCAGATCTTGAATACGAAACTAGTAACGCAAGCTGCGCAGCACGCATTTTTAATGACGTGAAGAGGAGTTTTTCACGCTAGGTGATGCTAAGAAGAGAGTGTCCGGTATAATCAGTATAGTGTCTTTGTTAACACTACTATTATCATTTGGAGGGCATTTAGGTTCAATAGGCTTTAAATTTATAAATTTATAATGCCTGAAGCTGACACTCACAGCAAAGAATTTCAGTCCTAAATTGCCTACTCTAATGTTTGTTTGGTTTTTTGCCATTATGTGTTCTTTTCCTAAGATCGTCGGGTGTCTGCGAACAGCCGCGCATGCCTCTCTCAAATCAGTCCATGACCTCTATGGCTTCACTGCGCGGCGCACCGGTTTAGTGTCAGTGAATAGTATTTCCTTGCTCAAGACATAGATTCATTTTCGGCTGAAGGCTTAAGGCGATTATGAATAAATACTTATTTTGGTTGTCTCTCAAAATGTTTCTTTTCCACTTCTGTCCCGTCTTTCGGACAAGCGTTATTGTTAGCAGTTTCATATCTTACGCATCAGATGATTTCACAGTTCCCGATTCGCAACAAGTGTCCTTTGACTGACTGCCGCGAGAAAGAAAAAGTTGGGTTTTAAAAAACACTTAAATGTCTGGTACCTTTTATAACACTGTATCAACGACATCTTTCTTCGCACTATTCAGCTTTGACAGTTTCATGTCATCAGCCTGGACAAAAGAACAACAACCTTGATCTGGTTCAGACACACTAACTACAGAGTAGCCTACTCGTACCGGGGACCGGTTTTGCATGCTTGAGATGTCTCCATCTATGTGAGAAAGGCTGCAAGAAATCTGTGTCAAAACACTTTTCAATAACTGACATACTTTAATTGTTGTACTCTCCCCCCCCCCACCCCCCTCACGTCCCCTCCTTTTCCTTTCAGGTTTTTCCCGGCTTCTCTCTCCCTTTGAAGCCGTGCTTGGAGATCTTCTAATGTTAAGCGCTGCTCTATTTCTTGTTCTTTGCAAAATAACAATTGGAGTGGTGTTGTTTTGCTCTTGTTGTCAAACTTCTCTTCTTTCTTCCTTTTTCCTCATTTCGTACCTCAAATCTTTACTTGTCTCTCTCGCTTGGTCTTCCCCTCTGAAGCCCTTTCTGTATCTGTAAACGTCTTCCTCCTCATCTTGCGCCTCCTCTTTCTCTACATCTATATTTCCCTCTTCTTTCATTTCTTACAGAGTGATGTTTTTTATTCGTTGGCCACCCCAGAAGAAGTGTATGTTTTGGTCGAAATTTAATGTACCCAATGATAGTTATGCGTGGAAGTGAGACAGGAAATCGTAGAACCTCACAGACGTTGTCAGTCAAACTGCATTTAAATGTCAAAAGTTCATTTTAGATAGAGGCAGTAAATACAAATGAGGTCATCTGGAAAAAAAAAAAGGAAAAGAAATTTCTTGTCATTTTGTGGTTGTTGACACTTCACAAATCTCCGCTCAGCAAGTATACCAAACGGTGCGGCTATACTATGTTCCTGCTAGACAAAAAAATAAAAGTGTTTTACTTCTGTTATATTGGAAAAAAAATTAGTACTAATTAATCCAAGCATTTAATTTATCATACAACACTTTATCCCTACGTTTTCTTCTTCTTCTTCTTCTTCTTCTTCTTCTTCTTCTTCTTCTTATCTAGCCCTATGCTTATTCTCCTCTGCTCCTGCCCCTTTCCTGAGGTGCCTATTGTAAATGCCTGCCCTACAGCACAGTTTTTTTTTTTTTTTTACCTATGAATAGGGAATCGTTTTCCCCTACAGGCATAACTCACTGAAAGAAATGTTGCAGCAAAGACATTCTATTTGCATGATTTTTTTTTTTTTTAAATTCCAGTTGGGCGCATTCAATTTCTCTGTATTTTTTTACTCCTGCTGCTCAAAGGGGACACGGAAAAGTAAATATCGTTCCGATTTAGTTGAAGGGTTGTGTAGCATTTTAGATTCTGTGCGCTACATGATGTTAATGGTTATGATGCTGATTGCCCTTAAGAAGAGTCAAGTTGACTCGAAAATTTGGCAGAGGCCATCACAATTAAGTTATAGATTTCTGTGTTATTTGTTTTTCTTGAATTGTTTTGCTAGTTGCCGGTCTGACAGATCTTTTATATTTTTATAAAATGGTTATGATGCTGATGATAACCTTTTTTTTTTTTTTTTTTAATGATCTCATTTATAACACCTTCTCTCATATGTGTTTGCTAAAACATCTATTTCAAAGCCAGTCTTTAAAGACATTAACAGATAAGAAAAACAGATGGAATTTGCTTCCATGATGGCAATTTTAGGTCTGTGAACTGATCATTTCAAGCCTCAAACTAAATTATTCATTTAGTTATCATATTAGCACTTCAATCGCCATTTTAAAAGGCCAGGGCTATAGACTCATATTAAATAAAACGTAGGTCTGCTATTTTATGCCATATGTAGCAATACTCTATTTACATTTTGGCATTAGTTTTGCTAATGTTCTGATGAAGAACCAGTCTACATGTTGTTAAGAATTTACATTTTCGACCCGTCTTATCATATTCCAAATATGATTTTTTTTTTTTTAATTTGTCTATTTGTATTAGCATATTGAGGTATTATGCAGGGTGGTGCAAAAGTAGATTGACGGTTACATTAAAAAGTTCAAAACGATGACAATATTCACTCGCATGAGTCGACGGCAATCAAAAGCTGGTGGCTATTGATTCATGTCACTAAGAACATGTCAACGTGTTGAATGTTTCAATGACAAATATTATGTCAGCTTCACGGTTTACTTAACATACAGGCCAAACCAACATGCGCCATTAGACAAAATGTGGGGGCGGTGATAAATTTATATCTAACAGTTTTTTTTTTTTTTTTTGTTCTTTTTAATGTTGAGCACAGCAACTATACTTAAAATAATGAATAGACTCATTTATAATGCATAATATGTTGGTTAGGCTTTGTTAAGTTAGCAGTGGATGTAATAGAGCAGAGAAAAATAATAAAAGAAGACTTTTTATTGAATATAGTAAGAGAAAAGTAAAAAAAAAACAAAAAACTCACAGCTTTAAAATCTTTTGTTTTGGTTCCTTCTCGGAAGGTGTGTTAGTGAGCTTACAGAAGTTGTTGAAAAAAATATTGCTCAATATATCACTATGGTGCTCTTTCACTTGAAAATTGAAAATTTCCGATATTGTATGAAAAGTCTTGCTTAAAGACTTTCGACATATATAGTTGACGATAGATTGAAAAAAAAATGTAGGAAAATATTGTCCATTGACAGGTTAAATCATTTGATTTCTTCAAACCACCTCTGTCTAAATCTGAAGTATAAGCTCCAAATTTATCAAAGTAGTTGAATGTGTCTTCATCTTCTTCACATACATCATCCTTGCGAGTAATATAACTAGCTATGTAAACCAAACTGTGTTTGACGTCATCTTTCACAGAGCATTCCATTTCTGGCACATTATTAACCAGCTCACAAAAATTTCTTCTGGCCACAAAAATCCACACTTATCACAGGAATGACCAGGCTCTGAAGATATTCATCAATGTCAAAACGTAGACGTAACAATGTTTTCGTTTGGAACATATTCACTTTTTCAAGAATTTGATGGACATTAATGAAATAAGTACCGCCATTGCCTTGTCTCAATTTACTAAAAGCTTTTTGCAGTAGGATCAGTTGTAAATTTTCCCAGGAGAACAAATTCAGAAGATTCTAACATAGACTTGGTTAGTTCAATAATTCCTTAACACGTGTGTTGAATGGCTAAGAAAGTATCACAAGTGATTTCTCTCTCTCTCTCTCTCTCTCTCTTTCTCTCTCTCTCTCTCTCTCTCTCTCTCTCTCTCTCTCTCTTTACCTTGTTGCCCTTGTAATTTTGAGGCAAAGCCAGAAAATTCATGAAGTGTTTAATTTGTAATCTGGTATCTGCATGAGAAAAAAATGGCTGCACATAAAGGATATGGAGACGTTTGTCTTCAAGTTGAGATTTAACATTCATTATCTTCCAGAATTCAGTTACTTTAGATATGAAGGTTACTGTGCCATACACATTTTCATCTTGCATTCCAGGGTGTTGTATCAATGTTTCTTTAGTTTCTTCATACACACAAAAAATAATAATAATAATAATAAAATTCAGACAGGTTTGTACTTTTTGCCGCTCAATGAATTTATAAATAGCAGACTGGTAGTTGAGCTTTGACATCTTCACTAGGCTACCATTTTCAAGCTGTAGTTTGCGGATGTGTTCCCATTTTGCAGTCATTGATTGTATTTGTTATTTCTTTCTATAAAAGCCAATATTTCAAAAGATGGCTGTTATTTTTACCTCCCTCCATTGCAGTGTTACCTTTCGCCTCCACATTTTTAGGCCCGTGCACTATGTGGAGGCCTATATGTTAAGTAAGCTGTGGTCAGCTTACTTTTGCACCTCCCTGTTGTTATCTTTCAGGGGTCCTTCTTTTTATATCTAAGATTGTTAGGTCAAATGATGATATGTTGGAAATATCGAGTAACCTCTTTGAGGGTAATGGACATTCATCAATAAATGGAGTGTGCTCAATTCCACCATACAATTCGCGGACTACATTATTGCCTAGGAGTCCAAGGAACAAGACGTCCGCATCTTTTCTGATCATTTTGTCTTGTCTGGTTCTCCCTTTCCAGATGTGACAAACAGGAATCTCTTACTGGCTGTTATTAGAGAGTGTGTGCTGATTTACAGCAAGGCTTGCTTTATCCTGTTGGCGGCTGTATCGCCATGTGGTAGAAGAATAAATTATAGACAGCCAGCCAGACATAGAGACAGATAGACAAACAGGGAGGTTAGTGAGTACTAAGTAGCTAGAATAGTTGGTAGGTGAATAGGTAGGTGGATAGGTAGATACGTAGGTAGGTAGGTAGGTAGGCAGGCAGGCAGGCAGGCAGGCAGGCAGGCAGGCAGGCAGGCAGGCAGGGAGGTAGGTAGGTAGGTAGGTAGGTAGGTAGGTAGGTAGGTAGGTAGGTAGGTAGGTAGGTAGGTAGGTAGGTAGGCAGGCAGGCATTTAAGCAAGCATGGTAATATATTTGAAGGAAATTACCAACTTTGCCAGTATTTTTCCTCCAACCGTAGAACATGATCTTCTCTTATCCAGATCTTTTGAATATTTTGATAATTGTTCGCCTGGTGGCGCTTTTTATCAAACCCAACCACTTTCTATGCCCTCCATCCTTTGATATCTTTGATTCAGTGACCCGGTTCTTTCCACCAACCACATTTTGAGAGACGTATATTATATCCCCAATAGATGATAATATATGTTCATAAAAATGAGTTGAGAAATTTCTAGATAAAGTTTGCCTCTCTTTAGTTCCCTGGAGAATAATTTTAGCGCAATTTTTTAGAAAAGGAACCTCTTAGATGTTCAAATCCATGTTGAAAAGAGTTTTTTGTTGTTTTTCTAAATCTAAAACACCTTTGATTTCTAGTCATTCAGTGTTATGAATAAGCAATGTAATGAATCCCTTTTCTTGCTGCGCTGGTCCGTCAAGGACCAATCACATGAGTTTGTTTTTCAAGTCACCTCAATCTCGTACAATGATACATGTGTTAGAACATTACAATACACAACCTTAATGTATATCTTAGCCAGTTTTTTTTTTTTTTTAATCTGTTTATTTATTTTTGTAGCGCAGAGAAGCCAATTCATACAAAATCATATTCAAATATCTTAGACAACAATTATTTGCAAAGCTACGAGCAGCTTGCTGTGATCAAAGATCGGAATATTAAGTTGATTTTTTTCATTTCAACATTTCAACGATGCCTCTTTGAGCGCTTATTCGCTGTAAGGACAATAACTATTAATGTTTTAGGACTATACATGAATCCTTCAATAATACTATCCAGTGCACGCCATCGACGCATCTCGGGTTTTCTAAGATCTCTATAGGGTATTATTGCACTGTTACTAGAAATGTTATAATTTATGCAAAATATGATGTCTTGTGTGTTTTTTTTAACAAATTGGCCATTTGGCATTCTTAGCTCCAACAACCTTAGATTGAATTCAAAAACGTTATTACTATAAACGTTATTATTATTATGTTCTATCTCCTTTGGATCCCATTTCGTTCACTATCTCCTCTCTCAGTCTGGGTTTAGCAAATCAATATTGCCATCTATGCCTTTTTAACTTGCAACCATTTCATCCATAAACCGTTCAAAAGTGAAAGTTAATTAGAAACAATTTTCAAAGCCAAGGCCTCATCCTTTAAAAAAAAAAAAAATGAAAAAATGAAAAAGCAGTAAGACATCAATATTGTAGAAATGGTACAATTTGTAATAATGTACCTAATTAAGGCATGAAACCGTGCTTATCTTAAGTACATTATCAATCTATTTTCAGAACAACGATTAAGATAAAACAAAATAAGATTTATCCTCACAAGGAAATATCATTCACCGCTGAGAAACACGGTAACAGTATGAGACACATTACACTCACATGTAGATAAGAACTTCTCGAATAGCACCAGAACAAAGCTGACTCAAGAAAAGTTACCTTAGCTTGATAAGCGCACCTTTGATCTGCAGTGATGAAAATGTAACGCCCACGGTTTGTGCTTA
>JBCAUA010007481.1:0-13309 GCA_038406235.1 Peronia verruculata | reverse complement strand
TATCTATCTATCTATCTATTTGTAAAGTGATCTTAATGTCAGACATTTTGAGAGTCCAAGTTTATGCTATCTGTCTAAATATTCAGCTGACCATCTACTTCTCTTTCTTTTCATCTGACCTATTATTTTACTAAAAGAAGGCTAATGGAAATAATAATTTGAATCAGAGTTTAAAGAGGAAGAGAAAAAAGAAATGTCTTACATGAGCGTTTTGTAGGGATACAAAATAAAGCACCAGAGCAAAAGATACCCCCCCCCCCAATAAAAAAAATCATGGATCAGCCGCTTTTTCATTTTCTAAACATTACTCTCATTTCGGATACATAGTGATAAGATGTAAGTTTGTTTGTATTTTTGATTGTATGTTCGTTGATTTTAGAAAAAAATGGGAATAAAGTACAAACTTTCATATGACAAAGTGAATGAATGAATCGATAAATGCGCTAGTAAATAAATAAATAAATAACAAGAAATTTCACGACTTTTTAAAACCTTCTTAATGCTATATGCGCATTGACTATTTTTCGGTAATCAATGACAGACGGGAATTCTAAAGTGACGCAGAGTCTCGGTGTCCTCCTATATTGCTTTTATGTATTTTTGACTCTAAAGACCAAAACAAAAAAGGAGTTTGTTTATTTGTGTTGGGATTCAACTGAGCAGCAGCAGCACCTTTGCCACAAACATGTAGAAAAAGAAGAAGAAGTCTAGAATTTTCCAACAATTTTGTCCTTTGCATCTTTGTATATTGTATCCTTTTCACATTCTAACTGTTCATTTACCTGTTCCTCGACCAGTTCTTGTGAACATCGCCTATCTAGTTGTGAAGACCAATAATAGCCTGATCTCTGGAACCTGTGAGTGAATGACCAGATGTTGTAAAAATCAATATTTCGAAATGGGTCATTCTCTGCATCATTCTGTTTGCCATACACTTAAGTGATAGTATTATAAATTACAATCGATAACTTTATCAAACTAAGGATCAAAGATTTATTCACTGTCTTATATTGTTCAAATCGATAAACTTTAAACTTTACTTTTATGTAAGAGACAGTTTTCTAAATTTTCAATTAATTTCTGTTCCTCCTGGATGGGTGGATGCATGGATGGATGATGGATGGATGAATGGATGAAGAGATGGATGGATGAATGGATGGAGAATGGATGGAAGGATGGACAGACGGATGGATGGAGGGAGGGAGAGATGGATAGAGGGATGGATTGTGGGATGGACAGATGGTAAAAAAAGGTTAAAAGTATGGCTGAAGGCTGATGGAGATAGATCATTGATGCTGACAAATGAATCAGTCAATGAGAGATTCCTGAATGGCTGCAACGCATGGCAGTTCATTGCAAATTTATACGCATCCAAATAACCCACTATCTCATATAATCACTATGTGTCTCCAATAGACCACATATAGGCTGTCAGTTGTAGAAGTACATAATTGGTTTTTAAATTAAATTATGCGCAAACTGTTTCTATCAGTTGTACATAATATATAGAAACCGTCACATTATGCAGTAATGCGTGAGCCAAGACAATAATATTATCCAAAAATAAATGGTTTCTAAAATATCTACATAGATAGTTGATTCATTTTCTCTCGCAATTACGGCTGATTATTTACTATACTATAGACTGGGTCACTGACTAAACTAACTTTCTCGTTTAGGTCACTGACCCTGTCTCTTGTAATGAACATTCAAATGTGAAAGTAATTTCTTTTATCTCTTAGGTATAAAATAATGGTCCTCACCAAGCGCTGGGGTGAATGGATGGATGGATGGATGGATGGTTGGATGAATGCATGGATGGATGGATAGATGGATGGATGGATGGATCAACTGGATAGATCAATGGATGGATAAATGGACAGCTGGATGGATGGATGACCAAATTGGATGGATGGATGGATGGATGGATGGATAAATGGACTGATGGATGGATGGATGGATGGATGGATGGATGGATGGATGGGTAGATTGGTGATTAATAGATGAAGGAATGAATAGATGGCTAGATTCATGGTTGGGTAAATGGAGCGCATGCAGGTCCGAATGAAAGGTCCGAAATTTAAAAGTTTACTAAGACCCAAATAATGTATCCTTGTCCATCAAAGAGTTAATTTTCCTTTTTTCCATGCTGTGACAGTCTTGTTACGCCCTTAATGTGCATCTCCTCTTGCATTAATCTGATGAGAGAAACGAAATCGAAGGCCTCTATTGATCTGCTTTTGTCTTGAATGATGGCTGTTTCTCTAGCTAGACCTCTCAACGCTTCCTCCTCCTTGTCCTTAATTCTTCTCCCTCCCCGTTAATCGTTTTCCTCTCCTCTTATCTCGTGCCCTTGATGCCAGTCAACGGCTTAGTCATTGCCTAGGACCCTCGTCTTTGCCTGCCCTCTCCTGCTCCTCCTGAGCTAAAGTCGTCCCTTGTGAGGATAATATGAGCGAGTTAAGCCTAATCAGTCGATAGTGACAGGACTGTTTGCACGTGTCACACTGGATGGATGGGTGGATGGATGGATGATGGATGGATGGGTAGATGGATGAATGGATAGAAGGATGGATGGATGGATGGGTG
This sequence comes from Peronia verruculata, assembly GCA_038406235.1. Taxonomy (NCBI): domain Eukaryota; kingdom Metazoa; phylum Mollusca; class Gastropoda; order Systellommatophora; family Onchidiidae; genus Peronia; species Peronia verruculata. The sequence continues at coordinate 10,720 of JBCAUA010007481.1, read as the reverse complement.
GATGGATGGATGAATGGATGGATGATGAATGTATAGATGGATGGATGAATGATGGATGGATGATGAATGGATGACTGAATGGATAGATGGATGGATAGATGGATGAATGATGAATGAATAGATAGATGGATGGATGGATGGATGGGTGGCTGGATGGATGGATGGATGATGAATGGATAGATGGATGAATGAATAGATGTATGAATGGATGGATGGATGAAAAAAGGTTGAAAGGATGGCCGAGAGCTAATGGAGACAGGTCATTAATGCTGACGAATGAATGAGTCAATGATAAATTACTGAATGGCTGCAACGAATGGCAGTTCATTGCAAATTTATACACATCAAAATAAGCTACTATCACATATAATGAACTTTGTGTCTCCAATGGATCAAAAAACTAGATTAGTCAATTCCCCAGCGTACTCATACATCGTTATAAAGTTATGAAACAGATGGCGTTTTAATTTAATCCGGGGAAAACGCTAGCTCTAACTAGACGTAATTACTTTCTGATCAATATATCATTTATTGACTTTGTCGACTTGCAGAAACTAGGCTGAATGTTTGTTTTGTCCTTCGTCTCATGCCTTTGAGTGTTCAGGGAGATGAAATGGTCTTGGGCCAGAATTGAAACTTCCGTGACAAACAGCTGGTTTCTTCTCACTATATGTTCTCACTTTATTCTCTGCTCAATCATTTTGTCTTTGCTCGCCTTCCTGAAGTTTGACTTCTCTTTGTTAAAAAAAATACGCATAATTTTCTGTAGGATATTTTGCTGTAGTTTCACAGCACATGTTTGTCGCTTTGAATTTTAGCATCATAGCCTAAATATCACTTTACAGTAAGACAATATTTGGCTCTTTTTTTTTTTTTTTTGCATGTTTGGACTTTTTAACCAAAGTTTATTTACGAAAAAAAAAAAAAAGTTACACTACATCGTGTAACCTGATACCTCATATCTTACTTACTTCTGAGCATATTCTATTCTGTCCGGGTTGGTTAAACCAAAACCCAACCCAACCCAGATCTTGAGACAGTGAGACAGGCTGGAGACAGGTGACTTTTTTCTCTGTCAGACTGCCTAGGTTCATATCATTGTATATTTTGGGATAAGATGAATAATCTTGTGAGTGTTAGAATAAAAAGTAAAAATATTAATTCGGACTGCTGAAATGTTAGATTTTCAGCAATGAGCTTAATAAATCTCACTTAGGAAAATGAGAGTTTGTGGTTTGAGATGATATATTATGTATGAGACATTGTTATTTACACTCTCTGTCATGAGAAAACCGAGACCAGCGTAAGACATGAAGAGGTTGTCTTTGGCGAGATAGACATCTTGAATTTTTAGCCTTGAGGCCATACCACCACACTCAAAAATATTTCATATTGTTAAACACCAGCAATTACAAATTCACACCTTTATCCACCCATCCATGCTGTCCTCCATGCTGTCCTCCATCTATCCATCCCTCCATCCATCCATCCATCCATCCATCTATCCATCCATCCATCCACCCATCCACCTATTTATCCAGCCAGCCAGTCATTAAGCCATCCATCCATCCATCTATCATCACATGCCTAATTAGAGTTGTAATGAGTACAAAACTGTCAGAAATCTTTCACTGCCAAGACGAGAATAAGTTGAACTGATCCTGCTCTTAAAATATTGCAGTTTCTTCAGTGATTCCACAAGCCTAGGAATTTGCAGTATCTGACTTAAATAAAATGCTCCTTCGTAGTTTCTTTAAAACTATGAAGTTGATAACACCAGAACTGGCCAAGTAAGAAACACACACTACATTATACTAATTGGTCCTCATTACTCTGTCCAAAGATACATCCATTCTTTTTTATATTAGCATTTTAAATATTTCATGCATTTTTTTCCTTTTGATGTAGTTAAGACATAGCTATTTGCTGTTTGTAGACAACGCGAAAGGGGAGATGTGATAAAATAGAACTATATTTTAATGGAATACATGTACCTCAGCTCTGTCACTTAGTGGATGTCTCCAAATTTTAAAAAGAATATGTGAAATCATTAAAATTTGGGTTTGTTGGTGTTGTTATTGTTGTAGTTGTTGTTGTTTGTTGTTGTTGTTGTTGTTGTTGTTGTTGTTGTTGTTGTTGTTTTCAAAGTGAGCATCCATTGTTTCTTTACTTCATAATTAAGAATCGAATTAAAAATATCAGTCAAATTCGGCCTTTCTAAATAGAGGGTTACAATGGCCTGCACTGAACTTGCCTCCTGATAAACCCCTTCCCATTTTGAGGTACACAGTGCCATGTAAGCCCTACTCAACGTTTGATTCTCTGGTGTTTAAAACTTCCGAGTTCGTTCGGGTTCGATTTTACTTCTTTCGCGTTGGTCATATGGGTAAAAATAGAGTGTAATTGTTTCTTGAAAAGTGAACAGTCACAGGTTTTCCTGAGGGAGTCTGGCTGTTGCCCACACTTTTTAACTTAGGTCTAGCCCTATTGCTCTGCCAACCTGATGCCTGTGAAAAACAAAACAAAACAAACAAACAAAAAAAAAAAAAAAAGAATCCAGGAAAGGAATCGATAGACAGAGCTTTGGGTGCAGCTATTTTCTATCGTTAATAATTGATTATTATCACGTGATATTCCGTTTTTTTTGCAAATAATGATATCCTTATTCAGTCACAAAGTTATTTACCAAGCCATATCATACATGAACGTAGTTAGTAAGGAATAAGTCGTCTTTGTTTTGATGGAGAGATAAATGGATAGCTGAATGGATAAATGGACAGGTGGATGGATGGATGGATGGATGGATGGATGGATGGATCGATGGATGGATGGATGGATGGATGGATGGATGGATGCATGCATGCATGGATGCATGGATGAATACTGAATAGATACATAAATGGATGCATGGAAGGATGGACTATTGAATTGCTGGACGGTTGAACGACTGGGTGGATGAAATGACCAACGAACATTTTGATCATCTGCGCTGATCCAAAGTTGTGACTTTCCACTGAAAGTTTTCAACTGAACCTCAATTTTTTTTCACATAATATACGTTTTGCTACATCACGCTGTGTTCTTACCTGCAGTGAAGGTGGACTCCCCGCGTACCACACCGATGGCCATCCCTAGGATATTGGCACAGCCCATGATGTCACCGGCAAACTTTTCAATGTCCCTGACCTCCAGGTCACTAAAGTGGTCATTGGCCAAGGTCACATCCGCCACCAAGGTCAAGGTCAACAGCAGCAGCTGAGCGCTGGACCACAAGAGGCGACCCGAGGGTGAAGTTCGAGCCATCGTTGTTTTCTGTTGTTGGTTTTTATTTTGTGGGAAGATCTCCAGGAAATGTGTCTTTAAAAGCACCAGACAACGATGCTGAGAGATCTTTCCCTGCTATGTAGTTGAAGCCTGAGAGAAAAATCCACTTCCTGTGGAGATTCTCTTGATAGGTAAATTATCCTGAATGTTCAGACAGTCTCAGCGCATTCTTGGCCGATTCTGGCTGGCCCTCCTTGTGTGTGAATCTGTGGAATATATGAAAAAAAAAAAAAAGCAAAATATAGTAAGTTCATGATTTAACGATTTCGGAGTGGTTATTTAAATGGCAAAACAAAACAAAACAAAACAATGCAGAACAACTACAGTTCTGCCAAAAATTGGATATATGAGCAAGACGTCCCTCATGCATTATTCTTCCAGTATCTCTCTCTCTTTCTATCCCTTTCTCTATCCTCTCTGTCTCTCTCTCTCTCTCTCTTTCTCTCTCTTCTACGCTCACATGAATACATGCACAAGCACATGTAGTTAACAATATGCCAAGCTAAAAACAAAACCACGGTCACAAAATTGGAAAGTTGTGAGGTTCTTGTAAGATAGCCATCCTGTTAAAAACATGCCAGACATTCTTTAGTTCTTCCAGCACTTCTGACAAATGAGACGAATGAATCCATTTTCTTATTCCAGTCACTCTAGTTACACCTTGAAAGGCGAGGGGGGAAAAATCCAAGTTTAAAACTAGGGACTGGTGTAAAGAACGTTGTCAAGTTTAGTGTAAGTGCAAATATCTTTGGCAGTATAAAAATGTGTCTTAGTTTACACTGCCCGTCTTAAAATGTCCAGGTAAGGATTTGCGCAATGTGGCATCTCTGGAAATAACAGGAGTAAATCTGTGTCCAGGAAGGTAAAAGAAGCTCTTCACACTGCTACAAAGGAGGGGGGGGGGGGACAGACAGATATTGACAGATAAACAGATAGGGAAAGAGAGATGGGGGGGGGGGGATAGGCCCATAAGGGAGATAGTATTTGTGTGTGGGTGTGTGGTTGTGTGGGAGAGAAAGCGAGAGAGAGAGACAGACAGACAGACAAATTTGGTAGGAAATTCTTTAGACTCCAGCGAAGCTTTCTCATATTCAAGCTTGCATGGTTAATCTAGAAAGACACGGTAGAGCCAACTTCTTCTTCTACCGTAAACCTCTCAGTGCGTGACTTCGATGAGAAACCGAAGATCTTACGCTTTGTCAGATCGGAGATCCTGTTTAGCAAGAGAAAGACAATGCCAGAAACGACGCAATAAATCATAAACAAGAAAAGTGTATGAAATTACTACATGTATAGCTTATATTTATATTAATCCTCTAGAAGTCGAGCGTTATCTAGAGATGTTTGTTCTTTAACACTAGGGAGTTTCAAGGGCCGAATGTTTGAAGATTAGAATCCCTCTCCAGAAAAGCACGCAATGTATATACAGTGCTGCGAAGTCTGCGCCTCTATTTTTAGCTATCAGGCTAAATCTCGCGAAATCCCGTTCCTGTATTCAAATAAGTTATTAATCATTCTCGCGAGACCACAAGGGGATTACCCTTGGTTCGGGAAAAACGGCGGCGCGGACTTCGCAGCACAGACGATAGATTAATGCGATTCTAGATCACCAGCTGAATATTCTGTTATTGAATTCCAGAGGAGGGGCTTATCAGCATTGAAATACTATAACTTCTATTCGAATTGTTACGTTCCGAGAGGACCTTTCTTAAACATGCACAGGACAGAATATGTTAACTTCACTTACCGTCTACACCGAAGACAACACGTTTGTAATATAATAATTAAAATTATGTATGGCACAGAAGAAACCACCATCATGTTATGTGACACACCACAGATAGCTAGATATCACAAACATTGTAAGCCTCGCTAGTCAGTCCAGTGTTGGCTCTCAGATTGATGTCCCTGACCTCAGTAACATAACAAGTTTCTCGAGTGTTTGACCACCCAAAAGGTCAATACCCTAACATGTCACACTGATCAGCTGTGCTTCTATCACACGAGATCTATCTATGTGGTTCTATCACATCTCCCTTGTCTTCCACTGATACATTTGATCAGTGACTATCGATGACTAATGGAACCAAAGAATTGAGGTAAGATAACGCTGTTGACGATAGTGAAAAATGGATGTTTATTCCTTTCATTTGCGATGAGTGCATGCGATTAAAGATGCCCGAATATGAGCATTTATCGTTCTCCGTTTTAATACTATCTCCCTTTTCTTACACTGATACATTTGATCAGTGAATAACGATGGAAAATGGACCAAAACTAAGAACCTAAAGCTTCATTCCAGACGTAAGATAACAGTGTTTACGACAGTGAAAGATGGATGTTTATACTCTTCATTTGCGATGAGCGCAGGGGCTTAAAGATGCCCGAATATGACCATTTTCGGTTTTCCATTTTAAAACTATCTCTTTTTTCTTCCATTGATACATTTGATCATTGACTATCGATGACTACTGAAACCAAAACGAAGAAGCTAAGGGTTCGTGCCAGAGGGAAGATGACAGTGGTGACGATAGTAAAAGATGGGTTTCTGCACTTCATTTGCGATGAGCGCTTACGATTAAAAATGCAAGAAAATATCCATTTTACGTTCTCCGTTTGAAGACTATCTGCCTTTTCTTACACTGATACATTTGATCCGTGAATATCGAATGCAAATGGAACCATAACTAAAAACTTAACGCTTTATACATGGGGCAAGATAAGAGCGTTGAAGATAGTAAATGATGGATGTTTCTGCTCCTTATTTGCAATGTGCGCATGCTATTATAAATGCCCGAATATGACCATTTACTGTTCTCCGTTATACGACTATCTTCCTGATGGATGTTTATGCTCCTCATTTGCGTCTTAAAACGGAGAGCGGTTGTCAGTTTTCGGCATCTTTAATCCCGTGCCCCCCCCCCCCCGCCCCCCGAAATAAGCCAATGAACCCCCATCTTTCAATAATAATATGTTCCACAATTTTATGTAAATTCTGGTATGAATTCTTAGTTCATTAGTTTCGGTTCCATTAGCGATCGATACTCACTTTAATGTAACAAAAAGGAGATAGCCTTAAAACGGAGAGCGGTGTGTTGTCAATTTTTGGCATTTTTAATCCTGTGTCCTCTCACAAATGAAGAGAAAGAATCCCCATCTTTCACTAGGTTCCACATTTTTATGTACCCTCTGGTATGCTGTCATAGGTTATTAGTATTGGTTTTATCGATAGTCACTAATCAAATGTATCAGTGTAAGAAAAAGCTGTCAATTTATTTGTCTTTCATCGTTTGCCTTCCTCGGAGATGGAGAGAGTGAATCCCCAGCCTTCAGTATCTTCAACACTGTTATATATAGTCTCTGATATGGAGACTTAGGTAATTAGTTTTGGTTCTATTAGCGATCGATACTCACTGATCAATTCTAATAGGTTAGAATAGGATAGAAAGGAGAGGGTCTTACAATCTTGAGATCGATAATTAATGTCGTGATATTTAGTCGCATGCACCCACACAAAGGAAGAGAATAAATTCTCACCTTAACTAACTTTGAGCCTGTTATGTTGGCTCTGGTATGGTGTCTTAAGTATCGATATTTACTGATTATTGTAAGAAAAAGGCAATAATCGAAGAGTAGCAAGTTGTCAATTTTCGCTATCTTTAATCAGAAATGAAGAGAATCAACCCAATGTGCTGGTATGTTGCATCAGGTTATTAGATTTGGGTCCCTGTCAAATTTCTGCATTTTTATCAAATATTTCTATCGCTGAGAAATTAACAGTTCAACAGTTCAAAAAAAAAAAAAAAATGACAAGCGTGTCTGTCCGTTCCCATTCTTGCGTCCTTAAGTCTGTATAACACGTCCCTCTACCGTGTCCGTTTCTCCGTCCCGTCCCTCTATCGTGTCCCGTCTCTTCCTTCGTCCGTTTCCGTGTCTACCGTGGCCGTTCTCCATCCCGTCCTGGACACCCGTCCTGGACACCGTGTCTACCGTGTCCGTTTCGCCGTCCGTCTTGTTTCTCTACCGTGTCCATCTCCCGTCCCGTCCCTCTGACCGTATCCGTTTCTCTACCGTGTTGTGTCCATTTCTCCACCGTGTCCCGTCTCTTCGTCCGTCCCGTCTCCGTCTCTACCGTGTCCGTTTCTTTACTGTGTTGTCCGTTTCTCTACCGTGTCCCTGTCCCGTCTATTCGTCCGTCTGTCAGGTCCCGCCCCTCTACCGTGTCGGTACTTCTGTCCGTTCCGTCTCTCTAGCGTCCGAGTATCGTCTGTCCGTGGGCTCCATATATTGAGTCCGTTTGTCCCTCGACTGTGTCCGTCCCGTCCCGTGTTCGTCCCAACCCGTGTCCGTCTCGTCTTCCTGATCTGTTTGTCAGATGTCATAGATTTGGAACTCTTATTATATTAGTGACAATTCTTTGTGCTATTGAAATAACTTCTGAACTGAGCTCTGCTGTTATAGTATTTGTGTCCAGCATAATATAACTAAGAAATCCTTTAACTAGTGTTTGGTTAAATATGAAAGGAGTGGGCAGAGAAAGGAAAAGTGGAAGAAGGAGGGAGGAAAAGGAGATGCTGTCAGACAGCTTAGCTATCATATTTGTTGCTACAACAGCTCTGCGTTACCATTGCCTTATAAGGGGTGGCTGTCAGACAGCTTAGCTATCAGACTTGTTGCTACAACAGCTCTGCGTTACCATTGCCTTATAAATGGACGTGTGTGTCCTGAGTCACATCGTATGGTTTTGTTTTTCTGAATTGATTTTTCCAACTTTAATGATATTCGATAGTTAATGAGCAAGTTTTCATACATACTTCTAGGACGTGTTTAGTAGATATGTTTGACAATATTTCCTAGTGGATTCCAATGAAACAACCCGAGAAATATGAAAGAAAGTTGAGATATAATTGTTAAAGTAAAGTTATTTCTCTTTGCAAATTTATTATCTTGGATTATGTCTCTTGAAAATAGGGGACCCTAATACTTTCTTTTTATTTCTCTGTCTCTCTCTCTCTCTCTCTCACTCTTTCTTTCCTTGACTCTTTGGTTTTTGTAATAAACTATAAATAATAATAATATGTCTAACGTAATTGGAAATATGTGCTTTGGTGCTGCAAAAATATGAAATTTAAGAGCAAGACCATCAAATGATATTCAAACAGGTATTTGTTACATTGGGTATCTTTCAGGTATTTAAATGGTACAAATTTATCTTTGTATGTCTTTAAAAACCTGAGCTATTCGCAATTCAATATGCCAATAACTCAATTACATAATATATTCATTTACGACATTGTTTCCCTTGAAGTGAGTTTCTTTATTTTGCTCTTTACAGTATGTGAATTTGTGACATCAGCCCCTGATTCCTCAAGCTGCATTTGACAGAGGAGATTTTTAAACTTTAAAGGCTATACAGATAGGCAGTGACTAAGTCTGACAGACAGACTGACAGACAGAGACAGGCAGACAGAGAGACACTGGCAGACAGGCGGGTAGACAGACAGACAGACAGACAGACATGCTGACACATTATACAACCTCACAAAATGCAAAATTGAGATCAACGAGGGATTTTACTAATTGTGCATTCTGTGTAAATTAACACTCAGCTTTCTATCATTTGAAGTCATTCCTAATCATGCATGAAATTGCAATGCAGTTACACGATCCGTCCTTGTGTTATCTAAAGCCACTGGGCATTGAAAACAGTTTTGGGAAGACTACTTCGGTCAGGTCTGACAAAACCATTAACGTTTTTGAACGTCTCTGAATAGAAAAAAAACAAAACAAACTGCATAGTAGGCATTGTATTGGACAAATTGTAACATAATAGATCTGTTATATCTGAATACATACTGAACACATACTATTATAAATCTTCGTTCATCTTGCTCGGCCTCCAGGTATTTCTGGAGCTAACTGGCCAGTATGGGGAGATATTTCATCTACCTTTCTATATCTCTAGGTGGAAATGCTGAACTAGTCCTTAGAGCTGATTATCATGCTAATGGGCTTTAAACACGAGACTGACCCTTCTTCTATGAGACCTTTCCACAAAAGTAAAATAATAATAATAAAAAAAAAAAAAAAATGCTGAATCCTGATTTTTATTCTTTTTTTTTTTTTTCTTTTAATGTGTTTGTTTCAAACTTTCTCAGAGATTTGAACAAATGCAGAAAACACTTCAAGGAATATGTGGCCAAAATTCCTTAGCATAACTATGTCATGTATAACTTTCAAATGACCCTGGACTTTGAAATTCAATGATATTATTCCTCTCCGTTACGATCTCTAACATATTTTTTAACCCATGCATTTCCGAAAGATCAACATTTATATGCATTTAGCCTGGATAGTAGATGCACAAAATACAGAACAGCAATCATTTAGGACTGGAGATGTGATTTTAAGATCACAGAATAGTGGATATTTCCAAATGAAAATGTTTTCTTTGTTGTTATTGTACAGCAGGCAAAACGTCCAGGACAAGAATTTCATTTTTTCTCCCTAAAAAAAAAGCTCATATGCACCTTCAGGCTTGTATGATCGTTTGTTGAAGACAGATCCGTCCAAGTATCATTTTACCAAAGCCACAGTCCCTACAGGAGCCCTGCTTAACAGGCAAACTGTAGTGGATACAGGTAGAAGTTAATTAGGCAAAATAGCCAACGTAGCTCTATAAAACTGACTGGACGAAGACTTTTAGGCAAAATTACCAGGAGAAAACTTTAGTACCGCCATGTTTTCAGATCTAACGGAATAGTCAAAGCTGCTCCTCAGGGTACAGCAGGGACAAGAGGAAGAGGACAATAGAAATTGGCACAACGTAAAAGTCTAAAGTGATTCAAGGACCTTTCAACCCCAAACTAACATCCTCAGTGATGCCTCGACAACATTGCCCATAGTGCTAGCTAAGGGGACTTCACAAAATAACGCACTGCCCACCAGGTCTAGGGAAAATAATAAACTTGGTTGTCGTCCATATTTAATACTCATCGAGACTTGCGTTTCGTGACCCCACTAAATTGGGCTCTCAGTCAGTGCAGTGTGACCATCTGTATGTTCAAAATACATGTTAAATAGTTATTTTTTAAAATTATTTTTTTATTTTCTTTTAATGGTTATAGAATTCCACTAGAAGTGGTGAGATGTTGTATTATACCATCACATTTTATCAATCGAGACTAAATAGGACACAATAGACTACTTCGTAAAGCAAGTCAGTGGTACAGAGGAACATTGAATACAGGAAATATTAGAAAGCCATTATATAAATGGTGACAATGCTCACAGGAGCGTAAGAGAATGCATGGATAGAAAGATAGATAGATAGATAGATAGATAGATAGATAGATAGATAGATAGATAGATAGATAGACAGATAGATAGATAGATA
>JBCAUA010007470.1:0-13310 GCA_038406235.1 Peronia verruculata | reverse complement strand
GATAGATAGATAGATAGATAGATAGATAGATAGATAGATAGATAGAGAGAGAGAGAGAGAGAGAGAGAAAGAGAGAGTTGGATGAAACTTTTGGACTCTGGGGAATATTATTGTTTGGTCAGCCCGCCTTGCGGAATGTCCATTTAAGTTGCTTATGAAACGATTTTACATTCTTTGTCTGAAAGTGTAAATTTTGGTCCTTCGTATGTTTGCTTTGTTCTGTTTTGTTTTTGGAAGGGCTGGGGAGTGTTTAAGTTTTAAGTTTTATTTATTTATTTTTATTTTTTCCTCTCCATCATACCCAGAAGGAAAAACCAGGTGTCCAATTTTCTTACTCACCTCTAGGGGATTCAGACTTTTCCTTTTTTATCGAAAGGCCACTCGACCAGTAGTGCCAGTCGCCAGGCAGAATAGTCTTTGTATACCTACATATCTTTGCAGTACAGGCTGTACCAAATGTGAAACGGACCCCAGCAGTTCGAGGTGTGTTGTGAGCCAGCTATGATAATGAAGTAATGTAGTTTTCATGTCCTTGGCTGACTGCCCGCTCGGCTGATGTCACCCCGGTCATGTGTCTGTGAAGAGCCGGGCGGGCAGGGGGAGAGGGGGGGATCCCTAGCTCAGACATGGGGTCGTCCCATCAAAGGCTGTGTGTATGTGTGTGTGTATGTATGTTTGCGTGTGTGTATAATATGTGTGTATATGTGGGTGAGGTATGTGTGTATTTGTGACGTACATGGATAGCCCATGGTTGTTCATCATCCACTGTGACTCATTAAAGATTACGATAACATTTTCTAGACATGCATGTTCACAGTAAAAACTTACACATTGCGATTTGGGTTTTTGCCCTATAGTAATATAACCGGTGTTGGCCATGTGTTATTTCTTAAATACTACATGCATATCGGCTGTTTAAATCTTATTATCTCTTTTATATCGACTTTACCATCTTTATCATCTCTAACCAGATATCTGGTTTGCCATATGTTAGAATAGAATTGTGACCACTAGTGATGTTACCGGCCTACGTTTTGGAGGTCATCATAGGTACGGTCTGCATTTTGAGATGCGCCATCTGCACTTCCAACTATAAACGAATTGAAGATTCACGTACTGAAGAGAAATAACTTAGAACATTTTCAAGAGAGCATCCATTGCCTAGGAGTCGCGGTTCCTGGTTTGTCTCTCCTTTCTCACACTTTCATACATTCTTAATCCCCACAGCCCAGTCACCGTGACTTACGCCCACTCTGCTCTCCTTGTATTTGTAGTCTGACTTTCTTAGACAGTCTCGGACCCTCCCCCCTCCTCCCGGAGGCTCCCGCCCCCTTGCCTTCCCCTCCCTCCCCCGTTGTACTTCACCGGGCACTTCAAAGGCAACGCTATGCTTTTATGCTCGCAATTTGTCCCTATGTTTTGAAACCGAATCATCTTCTTCATATTCAGTGTCTGGTCTGAACTCAAGAAGGGCGAGAATCGAAATAACAACACCGTATTTGCCCAGGACTCTTCATTTTAACCCCAGAAATGTAAAGGACGGCTGCGAGCAAAGACTCGCCCATCGTACTTTTACACTGGAGTTCGTTTTGATGCTTCAGTGCAGTGGCAGGGGTCCAGATCATATTTCGGTACAACTATAATTGCTATTTTTTGTTTTAATATCAGTGTCATATGCGAGGGTATCCATGTCAGACCACAGTACTGCTATAATTGTATAGTCATGATCATAATTGTATATTAATGATCATTCGTAATTTTTGTTTTAATATCGGTTAAAATATGCGAGGGTATCCATGTTATGGGACTATACGTCTACGGTCATAATCTTTGTTTTAGTGTCAGTGTAATATGAGAGGATATCTATGTCAGATCATTGTGCGGCGTTAGTCCTCATTTTTATGTTAATATCATTGTATGCCAGCGACTGGAGAAATCCTGACAGGCGAGTATGTTCTGTTCACGATTTAGAATTAACGTTTTGCCACTTCAAGCAAAGATTCTGCCAACAGTCACACATTTGCCTTGAGCAATGCTCCAGCTGTCCACAGTAAGTGTGCCATATTGGATCTGAAACTGTAGGGTCCAGACTTAGACACAATAGCCTGTTGACAGCAATATCCACAGTGCCAGTGTAATCCTACATGGTGACCGGACAGTCCTAGGACTGTAAGGAACTGAACTTCATGGACAGATCTTTAGTTTCTAGTTTGGTAATAACAATAACCGTAAAAAAATAATAAATACAACAAAAACACCCACTCACAAAACAAACAAGCAAGCAAACAAACAAACAAAACAAACAAACAAACAAAACAAAACAAACAAATAAACAAGCAAAACAAAACAAACAAAACAAAACAAACAAACAAACAAAACAAAACAAACAAACAAACAAGCAAAACAAAACAAACAAACAAACAAAACAAAACAAACAAACAAACAAACAAACAAACAAAACAAAACAAACAAACAAACAAGCAAAACAAACAAACAAACAAACAAAAACAAACAAACAAACAAGCCACACCAAACCAACCAACCAAAAAACAAACAAACAAACAAACAAGCTGACTAACAGAAACAAGGCATCTCAGCAGTTAGAACAACAGAATTATCATAAATAGCAGAAGATGAAATCAAATATAATTATCGTCTTTCATAAAGACACAAGAATCAGGATGGTCCAGAGAAAAGCACACGGCGTTTGGGACTTGTTGGCCGTCTCATATCTAGGCTAGGCAAGAATGATGTCAGCAGTGAACACACCAGTAACTATACGCTTGGGTATGCAGTACAGAAAGAGTTAAGCATTGAAGCGCTCAATTTTCACCTTGTGGTGTCTTGTATGAGTGTTTATCACTATAAGATGGAGTCACTCTCCGCCCCTGGATATTTCAGCACCGTCGCCTGGGAAGCCCACACCCCCCCCCCCCCGCCCCCTCCTCCGCACAGCGTCCGTCTTGGTTGACAGAACCGCTCTGTTTCGTCTGTCCCCGTCGTGTGTATGGACTACCTAGATCTAGTGGACCCTCGGCCTGAAACAGGGAAAGGATTTCACCTCTATCCACCGTGCCAAGTCATATGTTCCCCAAGGCGACACTCATCAGTCAAGCTGACCTTTTCACCTAATCAAAAAATAATGATCTTGGCGGCGAATTCTTTTGTTATTATTATTATTTTTCATTTGGACGTGTATCAAGATTCTCATGAAACCAGACATGTTTGGCGTGTTTTAAATACTTGTTTTGTCATCCTTGATGTTAAGGTTATAACCATACGACTGCCAGACCCATGGCAAGTGAGAATTATAACAATTCTAAAGAAATCTCTAGAATCTGATTACTGCATGCTCTATTCGGGGCCAAAGTGGGTTTGCAATGACAGCTCTGTTTTCTCGTATGTAGCAACAAACAGCGGGTCACTTTAATGGAGATGGGGGAACACCGGGATATCATTCTATCCCAGAGAAATAGAACTTACAGGGTTAAATTCTTACCCCAGTACTTTCACTAACCCGGTAATTTGTTACAAAGAAGCGGGTGGTATAGATGATTAGCTCGTTTGACAAGTGAGTTCCTCATGTTTTGATGACTACATTCTTACCGTGAAGCACCGCCACATTGCTTGAGTGATCAGTAGTACTCCATGGAGTGAGTGTCTTCACGTTGTGATTTGCTGTTACTCTGTACATACTGAAAGTAGTGCTAATTGAGCGAATATGCCGCTGCAGCAGCTGCCTCCCACTTCAGACTGAGACGGGGTGGGGGGGGGGGGGGGCTGATTCACACTTGTGACATTGCATATGTCACTATTTATAGTTCTTCGTTATGGCATCCGTATGAGGCATATATGTTACTGTTATTGCCATTTAAAAAAAGAAAAAGAAAAAGCCCCGCTTACTCGTCCGTGGTGTTACGGTGTCACTTTTGTAACCTAGTGGAACATATAGTCTAGAAATCTTTGTACACGTAGCGGTATTTATTTCATTCGCGGGATAATTTAGTGTGGCCCCCTGGCTCCAGCGTCTGGACTCTCCGTAAGCTGACCGATGCACTGTGGCCTGAAATAGCCACGGTCTGTCCGCAATTGGCCGTATATTAGCCCACAAACTGACCAGATGGCTGCAGTCTGACCGGAGAGTGGCCGTGCAATGGATGGGTGATGTCTGGTGTCAGACAGACCTCTGGTGAGCCACCCCACTCACCGCGCTGGTGCACAGTAGTGCAGTGCAGTGCAATGAAGGCCCTCCGTGCTGATGTGACAGTATTACATTCGTGTAAAGTAGTGCACTACAGCAGTGTAATACAGTGCAATGACAGGCCTCTGTGCTGATGTAACAATATTACATTCGTGTAAAGTAGTGCAGTACAGTGCAACGACAGGCCTCTGTGCTAATCTGACAGTATTGCATTCATGTCAAGTAGTGCAGTACAGTAGTACACTACAGTGCAGTGACAGGCCTCTGTGCTGATGTGACAGTATTACATTCATGTAAAGTAGTGCAGTACAGTAGTACACTACAGTGCTGTGACAGATCTCTGTGCTGGTACGACAGTATTGCATTCATGTCAAGTAGTGCAGTACAGTAGTACAATACAGTGCAATGACAGGTCTTTATGCTGGTGTGGCACTAGTGCAGTATAAAATCAATGAAAGGTCTGTGTGATTGCTCAGTGTTCGTTCAAGTAACCACAGCATTGATATCACTAATGACATAACAGTATCGAAGCGAGTGACAGTTTGTGATGATTCCGTTTCAGTTGAAGAGATCACTTGGTGTTACAGCATAGTGTGCAGTGGAGCAGTGACAGTTTGATAATGTTACATAATAGCGTTGATCAGAGTAACAGACGGTTTGATTTTAGGTCATGTTCAATTTAGCAGGTTGCTTGATATTACTGCAACTATTTTCAATCTAGCGACAATCCCTCTGACATTATTATGTTATTGTGTGGTGCGAACTGCAATTTGCCTTATGGATTATGTTCATTAAACAGATCGCCCAGTGTTACCGCGCAGTGTTAGATCGACGCGAATGAGAGTTGAAACAGTGCAGTCCACTTAAAGTCAACTCGCTTATTGTAAAGAGTCGTTTAAAGTCCACCCCCTTCCTATTGTTTTTCCTGTTATACTTGGTAATAATTAATGTCAATCTTGTTTGAAGTCGACATTTCTTTTTTCTTTGGTTTCGAGATGTTGTATTCAGCCAGACGCGGCTGTATTAGACACAAACCATTTGGATGCGAGTGACAAGTCCGTTATGGTTCACGTGCAGTTGGACAGAAGGCGTCGCGAGATGATATCACCAGGACGTAAGCCCAGCCAGGGAATAAGGTAACCGGTACAGTTATTATGTACACAATTTATGCATGCACAGGCACGGATGATCTAAGTGTACACTTTACGGTAGTCGGCTATGGCGGGCGAGTCGTATGTGAGACTAATTGGAGAATCACAATGGAAGTAAGCCCAGAGCTTTCATTTGAGGCAGTCAAAGACTTGAAATTATTTTTCCGTGACGAGGCCACCTTCGTGATTATAGATTAACGAACTCTATGACTGTATCATTATTTTGGTGTTTGTTTATTTTTTAGATGTGTGTGAGCAATCCGGGCATTGGTATAGGAGATAGTTGCTTTTTTTCTCTCTACTGTGGTGCAGTATATGTGGACTATGTATTTTTGGCGTCAGCAGCTAGCGAAAGTAATGGAAGTTTCGGCCGATAAAAGTATTTGGCAGTGTTGGAGTTTTCCCGAGGGCGAGGCTGTTCTCAAAGTGTTCGCTGATCTCAAAACTTTTCCCGTCAATTTTATAACCACTTTCTTTACACATAGATCTTTTAGCAGAGGACTGTCTTCTGGTATCCAAGAAAAAAGAGAAAATAAATATTACGCATTATTTGAATATGGCACCAAAATGCAGATCATTGCTCATTTTCAAGTAGGATAATATGAATTTGTTCATTTTGAAGAGAGCGATAACATGGATTTTGGCAGATTGTTGGCAGGATCTGGCAGTATGTAACAAAGAAACCGATGTGCGAATGATCGGTTCGAATGTCTACTGATTAGCAAATTACCACACGGTGATTGTTTAGCTTATAGACAGTAGTTCCTTGTTCATCAGTCACAATGGTGAGTCTGTTCGTGACAAACCTGCTGAGGTAGCTTACAATGACATAGTCGAAGAGACTGTAGACATTGTGAGAATATGTCATAGTGGATAACTGCATTCACAATAGGCATTGTATCAGGTTCGACAGTTTTGTTAACATTATAGAGATGTGCCTAGATGGTTGCACTCACAAGAGAGCATTGTATGAATTTCGGCAATTCCCGCAAGTGAAAACGTGCTGAGACGGTGACATTGCACAGAGTTAAGTGTCAGAATGTTTGCCTGTCCTGAGGAAATAGATATAGATCTATGCAAGAACAGCGCGTGATGTGCCATCCGATCGTTCAGTGGGCCTATCTGTCTGTCAGTCCAAGAGATTGGTTGGTCCTTTGTCAGAAAGTTGCTGGATAAGGACATAGTGTCATTGTCACCGATAGCTTGGACATAGCATCGCTTATCAAGCCTTGACCCGCTTCATTATCGCCGTCTATCGTACGTCAGGTCTTCACATTGCTAGATCATAACCCACACATAACAATGTGAATGCGGAAGCTCTGTTCTCTAACTGTCAAGACTTCGGAAATATGTTCTAGTTCTCTCCGAGATAACCACCCCAGAGGAGGTTGAGAGGTGTGGAAAAACCAGAATCTAGATCTAGTTCTCAAATTATGACACTTGACACACAGCTTGTCAGATACCTGCACTGAACTTGACCTAACTGTGCAGCCTGTGTAGTTTGTCATACACTTAGACAACTTGTTTGAACCGATTACGTGTAGTCTGTTGTTCAGGTACATCTGTCAGCCGCATTATTCAGCTCCAGACTAGAGACAGCTGCAGGTGTCTGCACTATTTGGTCACTTAATTATAAGGTCATATTTTGCTTGCGCTCAGCGGTAGCTGCGAGAATTTGACCAACGTATAGCCAGCCGTACGTTGACTCGACAGATTCAGGTTCTTAGTTTGCACAGTGGCTGAAGCGTTAGACCATGGCAAGTCAATGAGTCTAACATTGTGCTTAGCCCAGCCTTCTGCCAGTTCACAGGAGTCCACCTCATGGGTGTTCTACCTCCTCTCAAAGGATCTTCCTATTCTAGGGCCAGTACTTCGATTCCCGGACTTCTGGGTGAGTGGATTCCAAGACTTCCCGATGTCTTTGAAAGAATATTTTCAAATATGTTGATTATGAGGACTTGGATGCCACAATAACTGCTTATACGTCTATGCACCTATAGACCCCTTGGAGGTGAAAACTTCCCTAGTGGATAACAGTGTTAATTGAGACAGTATGTGATTTGTCTGAACTGAGCTGTAGAATAAGTGATGTCTCGGAGTTTTCATAAGTTAGCCTGGATATTGTGTTATACGTTGTTAAGCCAATAAATTTGTTGTTCGGAATAGAAAATCGATTTGCTGTTTCATAGTTAACATTACCTATGTGTCACTGTATTGCAGAGGATAATGTGGCCAGTCAGTTGTTTAGTTGTTTGCTATCTGATGCAGACAAATTCACAGCTGTGTCTCATGCTTTAGTTCAGTTGTGTATCACATTTGCTTTACTTGTATTGGACGTGCTTGTTTTGGTAAAACTCATACGGATTTCGGGGACCATTCAGTGACAATTTATTCTGACTATAGAAGTCTTTGGGATATCTTCGAAAATCACAAAAGTGGATATTGTCCATGAACGATTCTGAAAATACTTTTTATACCAAAGTTAGACATGACTCGTGCGTTACCTTTTGTCAGATAAGCTACAGTATATTGCCGTGACAGTTAGTAGACTAGCGTTTTCTCCGTAGTTTGGAATGACTATGGGCTTTTTAACGTACATAAATAACCCAACGGGTTTGCTGACTATGCAATACAAGATTTAACCCTCCCTCCCCCCCTCCCCCTCTTTTTTTTTTTTTTTTGTCTTGGAATATCATCGAAAATCATGACAGAGAATATTGTTGGAAAATGTGGCCTTCAGGTGTAAGTTAAAGGGGGTACTAGTAGCAGCTGGCTGTAAATTGTAATCGAAAGTAAAAGGTGAGAGGTCGTCTGACAGCCTGACATTAAGGCAACGGCACTTGTGACGCCAAATTAAAATAAAGATCTGTAAGCTCACTATGTTTGGGGCAGTTTTACGGAGTCTAGAGTGTATCCAATGCCAGTGACGGGTTTTGACTGAAAGTGTTCCTGTTAGGACTGCCGAATATGGGGTGTAATTATGCGCATAATTGTAATTATCTTGTTAACGGTTATTTGATATGCCAGAGTGTAAATGGTTAATGACGTCCAATCTCATAATGTGTCATCGCCAGTCTTTCTTAATAAGGCTGACTGAATTACAAAGCTGGCAGACTGGGAAGCGATGATTGAATTGAGCCTTTTGGTGAGTCAGCGTCAGCGTCATATTCATTGTGAGGCGTGGGTTCTACGTAGAGTCCTGTATAAGAGTGATATCTTTCTGTCCTCTTTGTGAAGCCCACCACACATTTTTATCACTCAGGTTTTGTCAGCATCAGTTGCTGTTTTTTTTTTTTCCTGAAGTCGTGAGTGTTTTGGATTATGTCAGCTGTTTTCTTTCTTAGTGAACATTTTTTTTTCTGTTGGTGCTACTTTCTGTGCTGGATTTTGTTTTAAAATAATAATAATAATAATAATAATAATAAAAAATAAAATAAGACTGATTCGACCAATGTTTCTCTGTGCAAAATCACGCATGATTTGAAATTATTGTGTTTTCATAATAAAGAGGACAATTTTAACTTGCGACATTTCAAAACTAGTAGATTTGGCGATTACTTTACCTATATTGACAGAGCGATTACTATACCTATACTAGTTGCAGATCAGTAATTATCTAATCTTAACGTAAATAATCTCTTTTAGCTTATCAGTCAGTGCTTAAGGTCATGACACCTATAGTGGGACGATGAATGACCTGTGAAGAATGAGACAAGTCTTTAGTATTGTCCAGGTCCGACATGCCAGCTGTGATTGTTACAGTTTGTTCTGTCTGACACCCGAGTTGTGTTACACCTTATCTGCTAACACCTGACGCAGTCTCTCACCTGGTGCAGAATAAACGTGGCTTCAGCCAATCAGATCAGAACATTCCTGTTAACTGTTATGAGATCAACAGATAAACTGTTGCTGACTGGTGGGTCGCTTTACAATGAGTCAAACCTTCTGGTGATGTTAACCTACATTGTCGGGGATATAATGTACGAGGTCGTCTCTCATCACAAGCTTTTGAGCTTATGGAACACATGAGAGCGACCAACTTTTGCCACGGCCCGGCACGGTTCCCAATAAAGGCCGAGATAATCTCTAGGATAAGAGATGGAAAGGCCAAATCAAAACAACAAACAAAACAACAACATCCCAACCATTGCTCAACTTCGTAAAAACTATGTATTTCAGTTACGATGAGCAATGAACGTTTGTCAGAAAGATGTGCTAACCAGCCTCAGTTTCTGAATCCTCATCCATCCATGTACAAAGCTCTAATGAGCCGTTTTGAAAGCCAGCTCGGTTACTCCCCATTCCTATTTACGAAAGGTTTAAAATAATTTAAAAAGTAATATTAACTATTGTTTCAAACATATGATAAAGATGAGGACAAAACATGTTCATCTCATATTGAATTTTTAGTCTGTCGTGTTCCAAAATAAGACAAGAAAAAGTTTTTGTTTTTTTTCGCTTGTTTACGACGAATGTTTTATATTGATTTTATCCAAGAAAGGGAATTAATGTGACTGATACTGATGGTCAAAATGTTCATTTAAGTGCACTTTAAAACTGATTGGCCGAAAGAAAATAGATAAAAATAATAATAGTAATAATAATAATAATAATAATAAAAAAGAAAAAAAAAAGTGATTGCAGTATTAAGTCCTAGACTTCAAGGATTAGTATTTGCCCAGCGAAGAAATAGATTTGCCACTCGTTTATCCCTGTAGCTATCATTCAACGTTTGCTTCGCCCGCAGATTCCCTTTCACTCTGATGTTTACATGTTTGATTATAGCCTACATTATGTAACCTCCTGTCTCTTATATACGCGCTGTCAAAGTTTCCCAACTTTGGCTTTGCTTGTCGTAAGTCCAGGATAAAACTTTGGTGTCAGGTGTCGCAGCTAATCGGATCTTTGTGACACCGCAAATTTATGGATCAAGGGGGAATTATAATGTAAAATATTTCCTCAGTGTGAATGATAATATATAAGATCACAAACGTTCCTGTAGCCTAGGTAGAATTGGCTGAAAGTTAGATCAGAAAAGTCACTGTCATCTTGAACAGAAATACCTGGATGGAAGTAAGGTCAGAAAAGTCTTCAATAACTAGGTTAAAGTTGACTTGAAGTAAAACTAGAAAAGTTTTCGTTTATCAGCTCTCACCTAACTGAAACTAAGATTAAAACAGTCTTCATAGACAAAAAACAACTTTTCAACAGCAGGTGCAGATTTTTCTGAAAGTAAGATCAGGAGAGTTTTCGTCAACCTAATTAAAGTTGACTAGATGTAGGACCAGAAAAGCCTTCAATCATAGAAAATGTCTTTCATGAACTTAACTAGTGCAGGCTGACTAGTAGATCAAGTAAGACCAAAAAAATGCCTTCATCCACTAGTGGAGGTTGGTACTATTTGCCCTGTGTACTATTTCGCCCACCTAAAATACATCGGTGTTTTTTCGGGCCTAACAACTAGTTCAACCAGTGAAATAAAAAAAAAAAAAAAATCTTAGTTTCAATTTACATACAAAGTGTTGATATTTCACTGGTTAATCTAATTGTTAGACCCTAAAAAAGACCGATGTACTTTAGGTAGGTGAAATCGTGCACAGGGCGAAATTCAGTAGTACCCACCTACCCTAGTTAAAGAGGATGAAGGAGGTGGGCTGAGTAGAGGCCACAGCTACTTGGGTCGATATAATGAAGTCCCTGTAATCTCTGCCATGGTTTTGTTCCGGGTACTTGAGCCCCTTGTCATCATATCAGTTACAGCATCGCTGGTGTCATCGATGATCTCAGTCACTCACAGGCCGGACCCGCGACCTAGTTCTCTTTGTTTCTGGGATATCCCGCCTGTCATTGTTCGTGGAGCGCCACTGATGCAGTGCAAGGTTGGCAGTGCGTGGTCGGGGACCTGGGCCTGTCCGTCAGTTTTATTGTTCCTTGTCTATTGTTTCATGTGGTTTTGTAGTTAGGTGTCACTGGTAATATTTATACGTTGATTAGAGATCCGGCCGTGATTAAATCCGAAAGAATTGTTCCATAGTGTGCCCTATTTGGAGAGTGGATTTCTTGCGAGTTGTCAGTCAGTTATTATTTGTATAATACTGTTTGATATGGTTTTGTAATTTGATAATAGGGCGATATTTATACGTGGAGATCTTGCTGTGATTAGCTCTGAGAGAATTGTTTTGTAGCGTACACAAACAGGAATGAGAATCTCTTCAAGTCTGTCAGTCAGCTGTTACTTGTGTAATACTGTTTCATGTCGTTTTGTAATTACGTAATAATAGTTATGTTTATGCAATTAAGTGGAAATCTTGCTCGATTACTTCCGAAATAATGAATTATATTGTGTATTTATGGGAACGTAGGTTTCCTCAGTATTGTCAGCCAACTTTTGTGTGTCTTAGCTTGGTTGGTAAATAGAAATAGTGATATTTTCACCAAAAGACCATATTATTGAGATTAAATTTGAAAGAAATGTTGTATAATGTGCTGGAACTCTTCTCTTGATTGATATTCTTGGTTATTGTGATAGAGATAGAAAAGACAGTTTTGCTGACATTTCAGATTTTGTACTCGTTCAGTTAAGTACAAACAGATAAATATTATACCGACCTCATGTGTGAGGTTGGTTAGTGTTATCGTTATTTAACTTTTCAATGGCATTTTAATAGATTTGCTTGCAATTTGAATGGCTGTTATTTATAGATCATAATGAAGAACTATAGTTTTTGATATACACTGATCGTGAACAAATAATAAAGTAGTTATCTCCATGTTATATAAGAAACTGTAATATCTTATATATATATTCTGAGATACATATTCTATATAGTGCAGTGATCTTGGCAGGGGAAAATGGAACAAAAACAAAACAAGGAAGGCAATGCATAAATCCTTCTGATTATTTTATTCTTTCTTAATCCGTATTCTTCCCGTATTTTCCTGGAAAGAAAGAGAGTAAGAAAGACAACAAAACAGTACCTCCTATATTTACCGAGCCGTCTATTGAGTGCTTACTATCCTTTGAACAAACATTTAATTTGGAGTTGGTCACAGTTAAACGGAGCGTGACGGAAGTAAAACAGTAAAGAAAACAAGACCGTGATTAATCCGGTGCTGAGGCGACAGTGTGCGTGTGACGTAAGAACGTACTCCGTCTAGTTGTGCGCAGCGGACGCGTCAGCGTTTTGGAGAGTTTGACTGGCGTCCCGCGTTAGGAAGTGGCGGTTCTGTGTGGTCAAGTACTACATGTACTAGAATAATAATAGTCCATAAATTCCTACTTTAACTCTAAGGACGTCGAAAGGCCCAACTGGTCTTAAATCTGCATTTTTGTTCTCTTATGTTATCTTGTTTTGAGAGTATTATTATTAGTTTGTATATATTAAACATATAGTAAACGTGTAGTGAATAATATGATATCCACTTGTCTCAAACAGTCATTTCTTGCAACTGTGAATGCGAATTCGAGCACTTTAGTTATCCATAAAGAATCAACTACAACATAACATCGTACTCAGATACTCTGTTGGTTTGTCTTGACTCTTAAAGTGTTCAGTTTCTATTTGAGACCCGTTTTGCGGTACTTATAACAGTACTGTTCCACTAGAGGCGTGGATTTTCCTGCATAAACGTTCCCTTTGTGCGAATTACCTTTGCGCACGACTGGTTGTGTCATTGCCCTCTAGTTGTGCACTGTACTTGTACAAAGCAATGGAGTCTACGCCATGGATTACCGTCAGAATGCAGTTATAGCTGGGATTTGATGTCATCATGGCTCAGTAGAGCCCAGCATTACAGCCTTACAGAAGCAGGACTAAACGAAAGCGAGCAGTTTGCAGAGGAAACTACCGGCAATATGTACATCTGTATCACTGGGTGAGTACATTGTTCTATCTATCTATCTATCTATCTATCTATCTATCTATCTATCTATCTATCTATCTATCTATCTATCTATC
>JBCAUA010007460.1:0-10279 GCA_038406235.1 Peronia verruculata | reverse complement strand
CCACAGAGCCACTTCCCATCCCCCCCCCCCCCCGGACTGTATTGGTGTTATTTTTATCGCATTGTCGAATGCAGTAGTAAAATAGACGTGCATTGCAGGGCAGATTTATATGCTCTAACCTAATTAGAAGGTTATATATTAGTTAGTTAGTCAATTTATTTGTTTGTTTGTTGATTTGTTTCTTTTTTTTTTTTTGTTTGTTTGTGAGTGTGTAAGTGTTTGTATCTGTGTATGTGTTATTACCTCTCTTTTCGTCTTTGTGTTAAGCAGTCTGTGATCTGCATTGATGTTTTGACTGGGCTGTTCTCCCCACCCCCCTGCTCCTACAATACCTTTCTTGACTCACTTTACTGATTTCTTTCTTTCTTTCTTTCTTTCTTTCTTTCTTTCTTTCTTTCTTTCTTTCTTTCTTTCTTTCCTTCCTTCTTTTTTTCTTTCTTTTTTTCTGACTTTCTTTCTTTCTTTCATTCTTTCAGACTTTCCATCTTTCTCTCTGTCTTCCCTTATTTCTATCATTCTTTCTTTAGTTCCCTAATTTTTTTCCTTTCTTTCTTTTTTTTTTTTTTGTCTTTGTTATTTTTTAATTAATTTATTCATGTGTGAATTTCTTTATTGATTTTATCATTTTTATTTGTCAGTTGTTTTTTTTTTTTTTAAATTATCATTATGTATTGTTTGTTTATTTGGTGTTTTATTTGTTTTAACCTTCAGAAAACAGATGAGAGCAATTTCATCAATGTGCAAGGTACTTTGACCCCTGGGTCAGCTTACGTTTGTAATGGAGTGACCATTCTGCAGGATGAGACATGGAGTCTTACCTTCAGAGGTGACAGGAGCGAACTTCGAGGTAAGTCCGAGTCTCTGGATCCGAGACTTAAAGTGAGCTGGAGTTCAAGATTTAATTTTGGCTGTTCATTGAATCTGAGATTTGAGTCCCAGTTGAAATTTTGGCTGTTCATTGAATCTGAGATTTGAGTCCCAGTTGAAAGTTTGGCTGTTCATTGAATCTGAGATTGGAGTCCCAGACCGATGTGAAATCTCAAGCTTGGGTCTAACCATGACTCTGGGTGCTACCAGAGAGATTTCCATACCAACTCGGTCCAGTTAGAGTCTCTAGAACAAAAAGTATCCAAGTAACATTTCACATATTACTTTGAGCTAAGGTCGAGATAGCAGAACTGGAAAAAAAAAATAATAATAAACAAACAAGACAAAAAAAAAAAAAAAATAGGCTTACATGAGACAATTACCATCAAAATTCAAGGTGCCAGCATCCAAACATCAGAAAATGTAAAACTAGAGTTACTGGAGCATGGTATGATCTCAATCTTTTTTAAAAAATGTTCTTTTACTTTCACAAAATGTATTGTTTCAAAATTCACCCAAGTACTTTTTGTTCTGTGCATTTCAATTCAGAACTGTGTAGTAACCATTCAAACATATTTGTATGAAGTATAACAGCCCACGATAGATGAAAATGAGCCTCTTAACACTTCTTAGCCTAACTCTGAGAGTGGGTTTGAATTTTACTCAGAGTCAACGTGATTTCTGTTGTTAACACTAGCGCTCTCTTGTACCTGTTTAGGTGGCGTCACCATGGGCTCGACCTGTCTCAATGCTGGAACATCCTACACCCTCACCATCACAAACTCAGGCACCTCTGCCATACTGGTGGATTCGGTACGTTGTGTATGTGTGTGTGCATGCGTGCGTGTGTGAGTGATTGGTGGTTTGTGTGTGTGTGAGAGTGTATATGTGTGCGTGCCTGTGTGTGTGTGTGTGCACGTGCGTACGTGCGTGCGTGTGTGTATGTATGTGTGTGTGTGTGATTGGTGGTTTGTGTGTGTGTGAGTGAATGTGTGTGTGTGCATGCACGTGTGGGTGTGTGTGTGTGGTTTAGATAGCAAACACTTTGTCATCTCAGTTGGCATTAAAATTTCTTATCACCAATGTCTGAAAAATCAGCGTAAAGTCCAGCGATAGATTATGCCCAACATTTACTGTGTTCCTTAATTTAGATTGAGAATTTACCTATACTACACAAGGCACATTTTATGATTGTGTTTATTGTGATTCTTCTACATTATCTGTAAAATGAAAATTTCGAAGCACAATTTCTCAAAATCACAAGAATAAACAATTGTGAATGCAGACGTCAAATTGCAATGTATAGGCCTACTGTGCCTGAGGTATTGCCTTAAATTTCATGGATTATCAAGAGTCAGAAGTGAGGTCTTTCTGCCATGAAAAAAAAAAAAAAAACTGGTTTGGGCTTGGAGTGACGGATTCCTGCAGGAATGTGATTGCATATGGGGAATATATATAGTAATATTGATTTATTTTATCATTATCCTAGCATACCACTTGATCAATGTTCTACCACAGAAATTTAACTGAAACGAAAGATATGACACACTGCTTCTAGCGAGATCTGCAGGTAACCGGTCATTTGCCAAGACAACAGACTTAATAGTTAATTAAGCACATCTAGCAAAGTCTGCTAGTAGCCTATTAAATAAGACAAGATAAAAGTTATTTGTTCTTTAATTAAAAATTCTTTTCACAGTAGTTAATGAGACATGGTATTAGTAAAACGTATATTTACATACACATAGACTTTAATTTCATAAACAGCATCAGAATGTGGCAGTTTGTTTGTTTATTTGTGTTGGGCTTTAACGACACATCAGCATGATTAAGGCTATACTGTGCCAAACACGGTAAGTTACTTTTACACGTTAAGAAGAAGAGAGGAAAGAAAGCGGGACAGAAGACAGGAGCAAGGAGAGAGAAAGAAGAGATGCTCCCCTGGAATGTCAAGGATGGCATTCTGTGGGAGACACCCCACCAATGGCGGGCTTACACTACCTGCAGGTGGGAGCAGAGAACCTACTTATGAACCCCAGGCCCTTGCGGGGGAGAATATGGCAGACTCAGTGAAAACTGACACAATGTGACAAGCGTATCAAGGATGACAGAACTGAATAGCTGTATTGCTCTGGATTAGGTTTTACTCACAGCAAATGCTCGCTTCTCCCTGGGAAGTTTATTTGGTTATAAAATGAATGCAGAAAGTCATTCCAATAGTCTAATACAGCTTTCAGAAAAACCCGACAGGATTTGCAGCCGGAAGTAAATCATGCATTTAAATCATTGCTGCTATTTATTAGAAGGTATCTAGATTCAATAGGCTTTATGTTTATTAGTCTGTTAGTCTGTCACTCATAACAAAGAATTTTAGTCATAAATTTCCTACTTATTATGTAAGATTTAAGCCAAGAAGTGGGGCAAACTTTTGGCCGAGACAAGGTCAAGGTCACGGGTCAAAAAAATGGAATTTCCCGGGATACCGACGTCCTGTTACATTTATGTTGAAAGGTTTTGATAAAACAATCTCCTGTATAGGGTTTTATCTTTTTTTTTTTTTCTTTACAGATTGTCTTCACCATGGAGACCTCTTCAGCTCTCAGCTCGCTGATAAACAGAATGAACCTCAATAATGTCACCCAGTGTACAGAGGCAGCCATCAACAGTGTCCGATCTACTAGAACTTTCTGTGCTGCTACTGAATACAGCATTGCTGCAGCTGTGCTGCAAGGCACTCTTCGTAAGTTATCAATGGCGTTGCGGTACTACTTTGTGTTTACTGCAAGACCCCATTTGTAAATTATCATTGTACTGTAATACTACATTGTGAGTACACCAAGGTACTTTTTACGACCTATCATTGGTATTGTAGTATTACTTTGTGTTTACAGAAGGCCCGGTATGTAAGTTATTATGAATATTCTAATATGCTTCCATGAGTACTGCAAGACTGTAAGTTATTAGTAGTATTTTCATATTACTTGATGAGTACCTGCAAGATTCTCTTTGTAAATTATTAGTTGTAATACTTCTTTATGAGTACTACAAGATTCTAATTGTAAGTTGTCAGTTGTGGTGTAACATTACATTGTGATTACTGCAAGTTTCTATTTTCAAGTTATCAGTGGTGTTGTTATACTACTTTATGAGTACTGCAAAATCCTACATGTAAGTTATATTGGATTACTTCTTTGTGAGTACTGCAAAATCCTACATGTACGTTATATTGGATTACTACTTTGTGAGTATGGAATGGTCTTCTTTGTAAGTTGTCAGTAAAATTGTAATGCAAGGAATACTCAATAGCACTGTCTGTAAATTATCAGCACTGTTGTAAATCTATTAGTTCTGAAAGGTGAATGTTTGTAAATTATCAACAGCATTCCAATAAACTTATTAATGAGTTTCAAAATATGCTATTTGTAACTAGTGGTGTCGTGACCTAGTGGTTCGGCCGTCGAACTCGGGATCTGAAGTTCCGGGTTTGAATCCTGACAGGGCCCAACATTTTGTTCTTGGGAAAGACAATTTACACACATTTCCAGTTATAATACTCCTGTCTCCAAAAGAAAAAATAACACTAAATATTAAAGTATACAGCTGTAAAAGCAAGAGCTGAAGGTAGCCTGAAGCTGATTGGAGAGGGATACACAGTATTTGAACTTTTATAGCATTGATTTTTGTTTTGGAGGAGAGGAGGTGGGGGAGGAGAGGGGTGACGTCATGGACAGTGCTTCATTTTCAATTAAGCACAGATCTGGAAATCCCCAGTGGAATGTTTGTACCCCTTACTAAAAATTGAACACTCACTTATGTGTAATACTCTCAACCATGAAATCCCACAACACCAGTTGAACGCAAAACTTTGGGAAAAACGCGTGATGCGGGAAGTACGTCAAAGTTTTTCCTGCATCATTAAATCATTAACACTACTCACCACTGCTATTATTTGGAGGGCATCTAGGTTCAATAAACTTATGGTGAAGAGTTTTAGTGGCACATTTCCTCCCCACCGTAACAGGGTCAAATCAAAAAGTGAGGCAAATCTGTGAATAGTTTAGACAGTTTGTACCCCTTGCTAAAAATAGATGCGGGTATTTCCAACTTTTTGCTTGGTTGGGACAAATCTATTTGGAGAGAATTGAAATTAAAAGTGGATTGGAAATGGGTGACAAAGTTTGCGCACTTCATCATAGCAATATTTACACACATTTGTTTCTAATCCGCAGCCTGTAACTGTTCCGGAGGTGCACAGTTTGGCACTTTATGTGACCCTCACAGCGGGGATTGCACGTGCTTGCCAGGAGTGCTGCCTCCTGACTGCTCTCAGTGCAAAGCCAATCATTACCAGTTTGCCATCAGTCAAGGCTGTACTCGTGAGTATATCATGCAGAGCTCATTTGGAAGAGGAGGGGTGTGCATTCCTTCAGCATGGTGATCCCTAGATGTCAATGAAATGGATTGTTCTGAATCTACACAGATCATTCCATCCATCCATCAATCCATCCATCCATCCACCCATCCATCCATCTGTCCATTTGCCCATCCATCCAGCTATCCATTTATCAGTTAACTGCTCATCCATCCATCTATCCATCCATCCATCCACCATCCATCCATCCATCTGTCCATCCATTTGATCACCCATTTACCCTTTTATCGATCCATTCATCCATCCATCTATCCATCCATCCAACCAGTCAGCCATTCAGTCATCCATCCACTGGAATCTATTAATTCATCTGTCAATCTACCCATCTATCCATCCATCTATCCATTGGCCAAGCTTGATATCCCTCCCCTCTCTGTCTCTCTTTCTCTCCTGCCCAGCCTGTGGTTGCTATGCCAATGGTTCCAGTGTGGACTTCTGCGACAACCAGGGTACCTGTGACTGCCTACCCAATGTGGAGGGGGACAAGTGTGACTCTTGCAGTGCTGAGCACTATGGCCTCTACACAGGTAAGTGATCTATTGGAAAAACAAGGCTATAACTATAATATGGCGTTAAGAGTTGTTTTTGTTTTTTTTACTCGTTACATTCACTAGCTATGAGACTATGCCCTTAAGGTTCCAACAGTCTGTTTGGTGGTTTATATATATCTGCCTGTTTAGGTTCAATTACCTATATCCATCCATCCATCCATCCATCATCCATCCATCCTTATTTCATTCACCCTTCTTTCATCCATCCATCTTTCAATCCATCTATCCATCCATCACCTGTCTATCCTCTTTCATCCATCTATCTGTAATCTATCTGTCCATCCATCCATAAAAATCCATTCATCCCACCTGTCCATCCATTCATCTATCCATCCACCCATTCATCCATCTCCCTCAAATTATAGTATAACAGTTCCTCTATCTTCTTCACCTGTCCAGTAACTCAACCAATCTTTGGTTACTCACGCATTCATTCATTCATTTATTTATTTATTCATTGTTCAAAATGAGTTCTTTTTTTTTTTTTTTCATCTGTTCTCTTTACGCCTTTCAGCCTCCTGTGGGTGGGTATTTTGTGCCCATCCTTATTGAATTGTCTCTCTCATTTGCCCTCCCTATACTCTGTGTCAAACCTCAATCACATATGGACAAAATTCGACATAGGTCCCTTTTCAAAATTTCACATTATACCTCTCAGTACTGGGAATGGTGATAGTGCTTTAAGGTGAGAACTTTCCTTTTCACCAAATACAATTTAGCCTTCTCGAACATCTTCAGAAAATTTTAGTATTTATTGATAAATTACTCACTATTGGAGAACAAATTGTGATTTTTCTTTAAACAGCAATTTTGGATATATCTCACTTGTGCCCTGAAACCCTTCATATACTGAAAACTGAAATAAGAATTCTTGACAGATAAGCCGCAACAGCTGCTGTACAACTCTGCCCACACCAGTGTACAAAACATAGTCATGGACTGAGTATCTGTCAGAAATAGTCACTGTGCTTTTTGAGGTGTTTTCACACTTTCTCTTCTATTAACTAATTCATTTTTTTTCCCAGAATTTCAGAGAAAAGAAAAGCAAATGTCATTGCCTAGAAATATGTTCAGGGATGTCAAATTTCCTAATTTAGTAGGTCTACTACTTTTTGGCTGTCAGTAATTTCTCTGTTGGTCCCAAATCTGGTATTACTTACTATTAACGTTCTTCAGTTTTACATTTTGATAAAGAATATGCCAGGAACTTTTCATACTTTTTCATATAGACAGATTGACACCCCTGTATAATATACATAAAACAAGATGAAATAAGATGACTCAAACTTCACTTGTCCTCAAAAACACTTTATTAACAGTTGATGAGTCCCACTTAGATGTGAGGTGAATGTAAGATACACATTTTAGCCCAAATCACATCTCATGACAAAAAGTCAGTAGTCAGAGTTTCACTCAAGTTAGTAATAATACATAAGCTCAAGGTCCCTACAAGCAATTAAATTACATGTAATGTTCAAATTTTCACGTGTGGGTTTTACAGATTTTTAAAAATTACATTTACAGGTCCTTAAAGCAGTAAACTTACATGTTCCATCCATTCATCTGTCAGTTCATCTGTATGTTTGTCCATCGATATTGCCATCTATCCATTGGACCATTCATCCAGTACATCTATCATTCATTCATCCTTCCATCCATCCATCCATCCATCCATTCATCTGTTCATCCATAATGGAACTAATAAGTGCATCCATCTGATCATTCATTCATCCATCCATTCACCCATTCAGTCACCCATCCATCATCCATCCGTCCATCCATCAATCCATTCATCCATGTCCTCCCCGACCCACCCACCCACCCTCAGACACCCCTCACTCCCACTGTCAATGAACTGCTCAAACATTAATGAATTTGCTCACAGCACAATAAACTCAGCCTGTATAATTTACTGAAAAAAAATTACCTTGTTAAAGAAACGTATCCTCACATGAGTACTAGAACACTGAGAGCATGTTCATAATTTACGTCCTGTGTCATCTTTGGGTGGGAATACAGTACTACTGTTTTTGTTTCAGAAGAAGCTACGAGATGGCCAAAATACATGTGGTCACAATGGTTTATTTGCTTCCAGCTGGTGTTATTGCTCTAACTAAATGTAAAAGGGTATTTGAATAAACGCAGGTGGATATAGCAAAAAACACATGCTGACATGCCAGCTGGCCACGTGGCCAGACCCAGACCCACTGCAGCCCAAGGCAATGAAATGAGTTTGGCCTACAAAATTTTGCGCTGCAGTGCGAGAGTTAAACACAGACACAGATGCTCTATAACCACGCGTAAATTGAATAAATATGACCATAGTCCTGGTGTGTTGTGGAGCTTCTCCTTTCTGGAGTCTAGAATCTAGATATTTAATCAACAAGGTCAAATCCAATGTCCCAACTCAGTTCGAGCTATGCAGTTTTGTTTGGTTGAAAAGAAACACCTGGTCGCAATAGCTAGGCATTATAATTTTTGTTTATCATTTCAGGCCTTGGTTGTTCCCCTTGCCAATGCAGTGAGCTGTATTCCCTCAATAACAATTGCAATGACTTTGGAGAGTGCAGCTGTCAGCCAGGTGTGGCAGGACCTTTGTGTGAAGCTTGCATGGATGGGTAAGACAATGCGAGATGCTTTTAATCAGCCCTGTTACCTCTGAATGCATGAGGTGTTAGATAAGCAGTCTGAAGAGTGAAAAAAAATCACCTTTGTGGCCATTGCTTGAAAAATACCTCATGAAAAAAACAAATCCCCAAAATTAATGATATAAGAAAATTGTTTTGTTCTTATTTTAATAATTTTAGCCAATTTTTTTTTTTTTTTGTGATCAGTCTTTCGAATGGCATGAATCAAAGTGATTTTTTCCTTTTTTTACCCTGCCTGATCAACACCTCTTGTGTCTAGCAAAGGGATATAACCAGGCTGGTCAAAACGATCTCCTATTCAGCATCTTGTCATCGCTATACCATAATGGCATAAGTTATTTTCACCACTTTTTAAGTTTTTGAGAGAAAAAAAAAGAAAACGCTTTTTTACACAAGTCATTTGAAGAGCTATACCATTATGGTTACATATGAATTTCTAGTGGTGCATGTTTGTTGAATGACATTATGTGATATCATTCATGCATAGAACTAGCAGGAGACATCAGTTATATTGTGGTGTAAGTCTGGCTTGTGCCAAATGGCAATGGCAGTATTCCAAGCTTGTACTGCTGGCTGATATGTCTCGCAACCAGTCAAATTGAGATGTGTCTTGAATTTCACCATATTGGGGTTTTGGTATCATGTGAAAGTTTATTTCATACCTTTTAGATAGTGAAAAAAGTTTTGAGTTAGCTTTATTCTAGCCAGAGATATCACAGTTTAAGAGATAAAGAGATCCCTCATACTTACAGTGTTTCATCAACTGTCACTAGGAGTTCCTGTTGAAGACAAATAAAACATACCCCACAGTCATCTTTTTCAGTCCTTATCTTATTAGTTTTATTTTATCTTATCTTGTGTTTAGGTAGTGGCCATTTTGATCGGAAGGAATTTGATTAGAATTTTGGAATATTTTCCGTCTTATCAATTTGATTTCATCTTTTGTTATTTATTTCTTCTAAGGCACTACAACCTGACAACAACAGGATGCACAACCTGCTCTTGTGACCCAGATGGCAGCACACCCAAGTCATGTGACGTGGTGACCGGCAAGTGCGAGTGCTTGAACAGGACAGAGGGCAACACCTGCGATACGTGCAAGCCAGGTAGATCTGCACTAGTGGTTATCTATATAGCTTGTGGCCACCAGAAAATTATATCCCAGAGATTTTCATCTATTTCATATTTTTAGTCGGTATTTAGGTCATTTATATTATAGTATAGATCTGTGTTCATAGAATGAAAAACTTGATGCATTTTTAACCTTAATAGGGGAGAAGAGATTGCTAAAGAGCTCATTATTCCTATATCTCATCTTTTCCTCATTTCTATCTAGTGCACACACTTCTCTTCCTCTCACAGGATATTTTGGCTTAGGACAGTGGCATCCTGAGGGTTGTCTCTCTTGTTTCTGTTGGGCACACGGTCGCAACTGTTCATCAGCTCCAGGCTGGTATGACGCCCCCATTGTGAGCTCATGGCTACTCTCTGACCCAAATGCTCTTGCTGAGGTCTGGCAGGCTGAAGATGCTGACGGATCAAGCATTACAGTACAGACACCTCTAGTGGATTCTACCACAGGATCACAGTGAGTAGTTTTATCATTGCAATAGATAAAGGATATGACATTTTCTGATAGGTCTATTTTTGATTGCCAAGGGGGTACAGATCCAAAAAATGGCGAGAATGAGGTATTTCGAGATGGGTCACATGACCGAGGCAACATCGCTCACACGTGGCTTTGTTTATATGATGTGACAGGTCTGAAAGCTCATCATTGG
>JBCAUA010007449.1:0-13311 GCA_038406235.1 Peronia verruculata | reverse complement strand
GGGGGAAGAGTTGGACAATCCTGACATCATGACAGGCAACAAGGATAAGAGTGTGGGTGTAGGGGGGGGGGGGGGAGAAGGAGAAGACCTATGACTTGATATTTGGATATTTCAACCTACCGGTATACATCCTTATTCTGCTATCGATTCTATTAACTCTTGTATAAGCCATTAGCGCTCTGTTGAAAAAGGAAGGTGGGGAGAAAAAAGGGAAGGAGGGAGAGGGGACGGGCAGTGACTTCGTTATGGACGGAAAGGGCGGGGAGTGAAAACTGAAGACTGGGTAATCATGGCAGGCGGCGACGGGGGAGGGCGTCTAGATTTTAGGAAGCCAATAAAATTTGACTGGAGATTCCATAGCAAGTTGTTATAGTGAAAGGCCGGGGCAGGAAAGAAAACTACCACTTGGTATTTTGAAATTTGCTGTCAACTGATCTTTGCTTCTGGTAGTCCTCACAGCAAAGCAGTCATTAACCGCTCTGTGACTCCCTGAGAAACAAAGAACAAACAAACAAACAAACAAAAGGACGGAAACCAAGGATTGAAGCGGCAAGGGAGACTCAAGGGTCAACAGTAAGTGGTTGCTGGCAAGAAAAAGGGAGGACAAAAAGAGCCTTATATTTGAATTTGTCAGCGCTACTCAGCTCTTGCATCAGCCATTAACACAATGTGCGGAAACGGCCAGGCGGGGGAGAGATTGGAAGGCGGTGGGAGTGATTCCCCTAACCCCAGAAATATCACAAAGCTGAGCTGCTAACGTTAGATCCGATGAACTTAGAGGATGAGAGAAGTGGAAGGAAAAAAAAAAAGAACAGAGAGAGAAAAAAAAAAAAGGTGATCCCCTTAACCCTAGAAATGTCAAGCAGTCGCACAGAGGTTTTGAGATCGTTCAGGTTCTTCATGGGCATCATTACCATCGCCATCACACCACCATCATTATCATCTTCATCATCATTTTATAAAATAGAAAAGACTGCCCAATTGGCAACTAACTAAACAATTTTTTTTTAAATTAAAAAGCAAATAACACATATAAATAACTTCTCCTTGATGTTTAAACTGGAAGCCAAATTTTCAAACCAAACTGCTTTATCATCACCATCATCCTCATTTTATAAAAGTCGTAAAATTAAAGACGACCGTCCATCAGCAAATGGTCAAATGCATCAAAATAATGAAAAAAAAAAAAAAACAGTATGAAGAACTTGATATTAAATTAATTAAGTAAACTGATACCGCCGGCCAATTTATTTTAGCCGGCTTGGCTATTCGTTGGGGCAATCTCATCATTGTCATTACTATTTTATTTAAAAAAAAAAAAATGTCTTCAACTCTAAGACTATAATTGTCTACGGGCAACTAATCAAATACAAAAAAAAAAGAAAGAAAGCAAGAAAGAAAGAAAGAAAAGAAAAGAAAAAAACAATATGGAAGAACTTGATACTCAACAAATTAATATCTCTACTCACAATTTTTAACCCACTTGTTCTGCGTGAGGGTAATCATCATTATTAACCATTACTATTATTATTACAATTATAATTCCCCTTCCCCACTGCCCTCCCCCTCTCTCTCTCTCTCTCTCTCTCTCCACCACCCCTCCCTTTCAGGGGTTCTTTTTCCAGAAACAGGATAACCCTGTGGGCCTCTAGGCTGGCTGTGAACAAGAAAGGACAAGCAACGTAAAGAACATAGGGAAGGAAATAATAAAGAAACAGTCAGCCTGTATACAATATTAATACATCCATTCCAATGTGATCAGGTGCCGGGCTGGCTGAGTGACAGTCAGATCAGAGAAGATGTGATAAATAATGGAACAGCGCTGTGACGAGATGCTGAACTATGCAGGCAGGCAGAGGAGTGTCGCAGGCGGTGGGTGATAGCCGGTACGGGGACAAAGGCAGGCAGTTCCAGGTGGTCCGCCGTAGTGCCAGATTCACTGTCATGCCGGAGGTGAGGGTGGCAGGGACCGACGAGCGGACGGATAAAAGGACATAGTGTGCATGCAGACACTGGCCGATAGAAAGACGAATACAGGCCCAAACAAATAGACAGACACGGAGAGAGACAGGGGATAGCCAGAGAAAGATAGACACGAACAGTCAGACAGACAGACAGACAGATGACAAACTGGCAACCAAAAAATGGATGGATGGATGGATAGATGAATGGATGGATGGATGGTTGGATGGATGGATGGATGGATGGATGGATGGATGGATGGATGGATTAGGTTATGGACGGACAAACAGACTGGCTGACGAAAAACAGGCGAATGGACAAAGGGATGAATGGATGGATGGGTGGATGGATGAAAAAGTAGATACATGTAGATAGATTGAGGGGACAGTAATCTAGTCGGCAAAAATCAGAGAGATCAAAAATAGATATTGTAAAATAAAGCTCAATTTGGGCTCTGGCTACTCTCGAAGAAGCACAGAAAGAAAGAAAGAAAGAAAGAAAGAAAGAAAGAAAGAAAGGAAAGAAAGAAAGAAAGCTAAATGAATAACTCGGACGTCGGGTTATCCCCAATAAATGGCATGTTGGCATTGGCTCAGAAAATTTG
Source organism: Peronia verruculata (assembly GCA_038406235.1). Classification (NCBI taxonomy): domain Eukaryota; kingdom Metazoa; phylum Mollusca; class Gastropoda; order Systellommatophora; family Onchidiidae; genus Peronia; species Peronia verruculata. The sequence goes on along the minus strand of JBCAUA010007449.1, from coordinate 10,745 downwards.
CCTTAAGCTGAAAGGCAAACGGTGACTTGCGGCTTCATTGTGGTCTTTTCTTTCGGCTGTTGGCTTTGTTTGGTCTGTTCTTTTCCTTCCCTCTGTCTACGGCAGGACAAGCCTACTTTCACAAAACCACGACCAGTTTTTCGAGCAAACTGCGACTTAACTACAAGCATTTTTGTGATACCCCTCCCCCTTCTCTCTCTATCACTCTCTCTCTCTCTCACTCACTTTCCCTCAATCACTCACTCACATTCACACACACATACACACACATGTGACATTTTTTTTTTTTTCAAGGCATCCGCCAAGACGGTCGTCCGCAGTTTGCCGAAAAGCGAAGGGAGAGCGTCATGCAACATAGTGAACAAAATACAGTTTTCCAGAGAATGAGGTGATGCAGTGGGTGGGTAGTCTAGTCTTTAAAGACAGCTAGTATTTAACTACAATGGAAATTTACATTTGAACAAATGGTGAAATCACTACACGGCTGTTTCATCAAAGCACACCAGGAGACGTGTCCACTGTGTGCATATTTGACTTAATGAAGTCAACAACAGTGGGGCCGTTTATTAAGTCCAGTGGCCCTCAAACAAACAGTAACCCTGGACTAGTCGAAGGACAGGTCTTTTAACCCTAAAAGTGCCAACAGAAATGGTCGGTTCTGCGTCAGAGCTTCCACGGTGACCCTCACATTCATATTAATGCCAAAAGTGATGAAAGACCGCTTCTGAAGTTACAGATTCTTCATCACACTTTGCAGCGGGGAGTCCATTTCCTAAACATTTATACCACGTACAGATTTGCAATTTATATTATATCCCCGCTAAATACAACTGTCATCTTTTACGTTACGCTGTCTTTAGGTCTTTTAACATTCTGCCGGTGCTGGTCTCAGGGGAGACATATCTTATAACGTGTTATAATCGAAACTTTGCGAAACTTTGGCGTTCAAATACTTACGGCATTAAAGGGTTAAAAACCGGCACTTTGCGCCTCAAAATTATATACATCTAATATGAGTAGCATGTTCTGGGTGCTTTTAAGAAAAATGGTTCTAGTGCAAAATACAATGACCGATGTCTTTGACCAGAGCAGCCCACTGATACTTCCAGGGTTAACCAGGGGCAGGAGGGGCGACAACTATGTCTCAAATATTTGATCCCTGTGTGAATGGTCTCCCTGCTTTGTTGCCCACTGGCTGCCCGGCGTCTGTTCCCCGCAGGGTCATCGATGGAATCAAGGGCCGGACGTGCCCCAAGTACCCGTGACGATAATGATGATGATAGTAACGATGATTACACACGCGAGGATCGGGTGGGACGTGGGTGTGAGTCACTCGCCCTCCATTTGCCTGCTCACGAATCAAAGGAAGGAAGGAAAACAGCAAAGAAGGGAGACAATAAGAGGAAGGGAGAGCGGCTGATGAGCCAGATTGTCTTGCAGTAATCGTATTGACTTGATTCCTCTAATATTTTGCTCCTCAAAGGCAAATGAAATTATTTGCGGAATTCGCCAATTACGATGAATATAATATGAATATTATGCCTTTTTGAGAACTGTCACTATGCCTGTTCTGTTCTATTTCATTTCTATCTGTGTTGTTGTTGTTGTTGTTGTTGTTGTTGTTGTTGTTGTTGTGGTGGTGGTGGTGGTGGTGGTGTTGATGGTGGTGTTGTTATTGCTGTTTTTGCTATCTTTTTCATTTAATTCTGTTTTGTATGCGAATTTAAAAAAAAAAAAAAAAACTGTAAAGATGCCCATGCTGATCAGCATATCGTCTACAGACGAAAGGGATATCTGCTACGAGCTAAACATAAATAGAATAGGAGATCGTTATGAACAGTCCAATTACTTCCATTAATTGCTAGACAGACAAAAGAAATATTGAACAAGCAATGTAAAAGAAAAAGAAAGGGACGGGGAGGAGGGAGGGGGGGGGATAAATCACTTTTGCGCCCTTTACCTGAATCATCATATCCCCCCCCCCCCCCGGAGAAAAAAAAATATATGGTATAAAAGAAAAGTTTTTTTTTTTTTCTTTTTTGTAATTGTAATAAGTCAATCAATTTTTCGAATGTCATTAAGTGATGGGATTTTCTTCTTTCTTTCTTCTTCTTCTTCTTCTTCTTCTTCTTCTTCTTCTTAACGCTGCTTGCTCAACACCTCTTTAATCTGGCAAAGAGAAGACATAGGGCTGGCCACAACGATCTCCTATTAGCATTCGTTCCGTCACGGCCTTGGTTATCTGGTGACGTCCCCTTCCGTCTCCTTCATCAAAACTTAACACATTAATACGAGTAGGCTATAGATGAAAGTGCATCAAACAGGACTCGGACGGGATGGAAACAGATCCATGTGGCTGCACACACAGAATTCGCCATGCTCACAATGCCAAGCGTCCAAAACACAGGTCTCATTTTTTCCATTATATGATCATGACAAATTCAAGAACCATCCGTGCCCCGCACAACTTTTCCAGACAGTTCCATCACACTAAATGTTGTTTCTCCATCCAATTCCCTGTCTGCATACACGAAATAAATACCTTAGCAACGACAATCCTAGTCCATCTGAAAGTTGCTCATTTTCATGTACACTCTTCTTGCGTCTGATCGCAATATTCTTTCTTTCTTTTTTCTTTCTTTCTTTCTTTTTTCTTTCTTTCTTTCCTTCTTTCTTTTTTCTTTCTTTCTTTCTTTCCCTTTTCTTTTTCTTTTCCATATACATGTACATTCTTTCTTTCTTTTCTTTCCAATTTCTTTCTTAGTTTGTTAATTATTTGTTTTTCTTTCTTTCTTTCTTTCTTTCTTTCTTTTCTTTATTCCCAATTTTCTCTGTCTGTCTCTCTTGAATACTTTCTTTGATAAATAAAAAATGAACGAACATCAATGCACAGCTATTTCCAGACAATTCCATGTGCGTTTGCAAGCTAAATTCCATCTGTAAACCCCCCAGTTGTCTGCCTGTATTCACAGTGAAAAGAATGTTCACCGCTCTTGTTAATGCCTTTTCCACATGTATAAATGTATTCTCCGTCATTTCCCTTCAATCCTCAACCTCCATTCCTTTTTATTTATTTTTTATTTCATTTTATCTCTTTTTTTTTTAATCTCTTTCGAAATGGGCTGAATAAATTCCGTTTCATCTCAATGTCTTTTCTCTGCCGTAGATCTCTCCCTAAATGCCAGGCTTTCACATCCTATTTCACTCATCGATTCAAGTCTTCATTCGGCGTGCGTGTGGCATGTTCTTTTCCCCTCCCTTTCTTTTTCTTTTTAAAGAAAGGTTTAAGTGCTTCACTGCACAGAGAAGGGGGAGGAGGGAAAAGGTCGTGGCACGAAAGAGTTAATGCATGTTTGGGGGCGGGGAGGGTGGAAGGAGGAGAAGAGGGGGGAGGGGGATGGCCATAATGCCAAGGGATGAATCATTCAGCAACATTGATGATCAAAATGTTGCAGAGTGAGTGAGTGAGTGAGTGAGTGAGTGAGTGAGTGAGTGAGTGAGTGAGTGAGTGAGAGAATGTCTTTATTGTTGTAGTTCCTATTATTACTGTTGCTGCTGGTGCTGTCGTTGTTGTTAAAATGATTTTTTTTCTGTTGTTACTGTCATGGTTGTTGTTGTTTCAGTGGTCAGAAAGACCGTGTTTAGAGGAATATATTTTTTTTATTCTTCCTTATATAGACTATGTTTATCGACAATGTTGACTCACTTAACACTTGAATGTTGTTTACTCTGTGCTGATAGGTCGGCAAAGCAGTACCGTGACGTAGCATTTATTTGTTTGAGTCACTTTCCATAATCGGTTTGTAACTTCTCAGCTGTGGATGAACTGGCCGTCAATCGCCCTGCATTTTTTCCAATTTTCAACCCTTGCCAATTCTCTGGCTATGATTGCTGAGCAAATTGTGATGATTCACGGCTTGCTGAACCACAGATCTGGAACTGTAATTGCTGCAAAGGACTAGGAGGGAAGAGGGTGGTATCAATGCTGACAGGGGAAGGTTGGTGGGGAGGTGGGAGGAGCAGAGATCGTTACATACAACCAAGCCGATGAATCACCAAATTATAAGCTGTAACAGATCACAGCCTGGCCATCCCCTGACAACGAAATCGTATCTGCGAGTGCCCATACACAGACAGAGCCATTTCATTTCTTCACATGAAAGCAGAGACTTTTCCATTCACGAAAATACAACCCGATCAAAGCCTCCCCATTTCCTGACAACGATCATTACATCTGGGACGGTCGATACAACAGAAGATTTGTTCCGTTTTTGCGTGAGAGAAGAAGCAAATTTTTTCATATTAAATAAACCTGTAAAAACAGCCCACAGCAATTCCGTATTTTCCCATGACTGAACATTATCTACAAGAATCGATATAATGACAAACGTATCCCATTATACATAAGAAAGCAGGCTGTTTCACTCCACAGACTGTCGCAAGTCAAATGCCTTTCCATCCTCTAGTTCTAGTGACAAATTGTACGTGTTGATACTTTGATAAACCTCGAGAAAGGAAAAACTCCACCCTGAATGATCTGTGACAGACTACAGACTCTCCATCTGATTCTGGAGGTAATAATTATTATATGGCTGCATGGTTCGATATCAGTATAACCAGAGAGCCTAGAATAACTTCAAGCTCTCTGCTGGTACAACCTATACCGTTTCTCCGTGAGAAAGCGCGAACTTCAGCGCCCAACTTGTAGAAGATCACAGCACTCACACCTCCTGGTGACTAATCAAATCTGAACATGTCGATATATTGATAGAACTCCCCCCTTTCTCCAAAGGAAAGCGGGAACTCATTCATAAAATAATTTGTGACACATTACTCCTTTCAACAAATTGTATTTACAATGTCAATATTATAACTTGCAAATATATTCGCTCTGCCCATACAAACCTATTTTTCACGCCAGAACAAGTAATGGATCGAAAACTTCCTATTTCTCTGACATCCGTCATACTTTCAAGTATTTTTTATTTGATGGCAGTGCGTTTCTACATCAGAAAGCAAAGATTCTTTCAATAAACAAATTGTAAATTGTAATGGAAAACAGTCCTATCTCCTCATGAACTGTATCCGCAAGTATCGACAGAAAGTAACAGTCCTTTCCAGGGGAAACGCGCACGTTTTCAGCCAACAACCTCTAATAGATCACAGACCTACTTTACAGCGTGGATGTTGGTTGTCACAAACCTATGTGTGTTTCCTATCTGCAATGGTCGATTCAATCTGTACATCTCTTCCGTTTCTCCATACGAAAGCCTGGATTTGTGAACAAGCACATTTTTTAGAACTCAGAGTAAGACATATATGTATATCTTAAACTGAATGAGCTTGTCTTTAGAATATGCTTGATCGTTCAGGAAATTGTTGTACCTTCATACATCTCTGGAAAATATTGTGTTGTACCAAGTTCAATCTAACTCCACAACAGTCGATTTCTAAATGAATTGTCCAACTAGATTAAATTTTCGTTTACATATATTTATTTATATGACAACCCACGAGCTCGATTCAAAAAAAAAAAAACAACATAGAAAGGAGGATTAGAGAAGGTGGGGGGGGGGGGACACTGGGGAGAGGAAGAGAAGGAGGGGAGGGGGAACTGATGGAATAAAACTAACGCTCGAAACGCCCAGCCGACAATCCTGGTCCTTGTTAAGAGAGTGGTTGTCTAGACATACAGAATCATTTATTGGGTCAAAATAACCGAACATTACACTCAGTTTCTGCCTCTGAAAATGATGGGAGCAAAAGTTAGAAAGTAGTGATTCTTTCTGATTCCTCAGATCTATGTTGCACAGGACGTTCTGCACCAATAAATGATGCTTGCTAGCTGGACCTAGCATGAGGGGAAATCACTGAAGTAAATGGGCCGCTTGCTTGAGACCATCACGAAAACTGAGTCAGGCCTTAAGTGCAAAGAAACGTGATCCCTTAATGATCCATTTGTTTCAATTACATGTTGAAATAGAGTGTTTTGTATTAAATCAGAATGTGGTGTGTCGTGACAAAAGTCGATTGCTAACACTCAATCAAGAAATATGAGTCTGGCCCTTGCTCAGCACAAGACAGCGTTGGCAAAAAGTTTTCCCTTAAATTATCATTGTTTTACAGATGCTGTCTCGAAACCAAATGGACTGCTAGAACCCAATGAAGAAAAATTAGTTTGGCATCTTGGGAACGAGAGCACTGGATGGAGGCAAGCTTCCCCAAAAAGATCTCGTGATTTCACCGAAGAATCCACCTTTGCCTGCTAGTTATCAAGAAATGACCAAGGGCGACAACCTGTTGCATGTTTCTATCCAACACTTCCGGTCCGCCAAAACAATGAACTGCTGTGTTCGTCATATCCTATCAACGCCACAAAGTTTTTTTAAGTGCTGGTACCAATAAAATCAAAATTCATTATTGGTCAAGAACAGATGGTGATAGATCAGACTTCCAGGTAGGATGAACTATTTTGATAAATCTGTAGCAAAGTATGGTAAAGGTTTCCAGACACAAGGAATGACGACCATGTTTCACATTCTCCTAACTGTGGTAATCAGACAATAGTGTCGTGTTTCCTCACACGGACAATAGAATCTGATGACTGCAATTGTTTTCAAAAGAGGACCAACATTTAAATCCATTAATATTGTTTCCATAATTGTTTAATCACACAATATGCAGAGATTGGGTTGCTATTTGGCATCACCTAACTCTCGGCTCACAAAGCTTGGAGAATGCGTTTAAAAAAAATAAAAAATTCGACAACGTCAGAGGCATCGATGACAACAATATAACAATGACGTTACTAGTAGCACTACTAACAATTTCTGTCAGAACAACAATAATAATGATAATATCAACCAAACTAAAAAAAAAACATACAACACACACAAAAAAAAAAAAACAAAGGCAAAACATCTTCCCTCTTCTCCCGAGAGAAAAATGAACAGCATCAACATAGAGAAAGATATTATAATGACCCAAAGAACAAATGGCATGGCAGTTTCTTAAAAAAAAAACTGACATCACCGAAGAATTTTGTTGAAATATCCCAGCATTAAGCCTATCTTTTGATGAACAAAAACAACAGGTCGTATTTCATTGCAAGCGGGCCTGTGCAAAGCAATCCAACCCCGTATTCTGACTCTGAACAGGCTTCCAGTCACACGATTAGTCATAACCTGCTTCTGATGTCATTACATCACCAATGTTTAAAACAACTAACAGGGGCGGCCAAAAACAGAACATAAAAATGTACAAACCGGAGCTTTAACCCCTAGTGTTATAGCCTGGCCCATGATTATAAAACACTGCAATACGGCTGATGAATTTAGGAGACATGGTTTTTACCAAGGGAAAACTTTTTATACTCTGCAGAGGACAGAAATATACCTATACAGAAACAGTTTTGGGGCCCTACAATTTGATTAAGCGCAGAGAACTACAATAGGATTTCTGGGTGATCTAAATGTAGAGGAAGAACTACACACAGACTTCAGGTCTTTACAAATGAGCAACTAGTCTGATGATGGAGACAGGAGATAATCACAGACGGTAGCAGTCAGACACCGTACATGTCTCTATGGAAAGATGGGGAAAACGCTGAGCGAATAGAACTGATATTTGGAAACGAACACTGCTCAACTCCTGCAGTCTGATCTCATAAATATGATTGTTTGAAATTTATGAGCCATGAAATACACCACAGACAGAAATTCTACAACTGAGTTATCCCAGCCACCTGAGTTAATCATTGTGATGGACTCGCTATCCATATGCCCAAGTCTGTCTCTGGGGTAATATCATCCCAGCGACGAGCCGGATCCAGAGACTGCAAACATTGAAAGGGGAGGGGGGGGGGGGGGGAGGGGGAGTGGAGGGACCGTATCCAGACAAAAAACCTCACGATACATATTTTATTATCCATTCAGACAAAAGCCCGTGATAGATACATATTCATCGGTTCATGATAATATCACCGGTCTGGTTTTGTTTGTTTGTTTCTTTGTTTGTTTGTTTAGCGCTGATCAAACTGCAAACAAGCTGCATATCATAATGTGTGGGCAGCATCAATGAATGGTGCTGGATGAATGTAACCGAGTGAAGTATACAATATAGAATAAACAGGTTCCACTGCAGGTGGTTCGCTATTTTATTTCCAGGTTAGTGTTGATTAGACGCCATGGCTGAGTGCGCAGACAAAGGCGGTCGGAGACGGGTAGGCTTATGAAGAAGAGATGGAGGGAGATCAGTAAAGGATTAGGTGGCGGCACCATAAAAGTTATGCTCATTTTACTGTTTCACTGACAGCGCTTGGGACTACGAAGGTTCATCAGTTACAGGCTTACGATTATGATACAAGCGCAAATAACTGGTGCAAAAACACGAGCACACATGGCAGCCACACACAAACACATGAGCACGCTTATAATATATCACCTGGACATACTAAGCTTGATGAAGAGCAGAACACTCAGATACACATATGTATACATGTTACAAATTCTAATTCTATTATTATTATTATTATTATATTATTTTTATTATTATTATTTTGTAGGGTGTGTGCATGTGCGCTTGTTTTCAACCGAACAGTTTTATAAACGTGAGTTATAGGCCTATTGTCCTCTATAATTTAGGCTGAGCCGGGGGAGAGCGGGAGGGTGCCATGACAAACCAGGAGATTTTATTTTGAAATATCTATTTTGTTATGAGATTTTTAAAATCACTTTAAGAAAGTCGGAGAGGGAGAGAGGAAGGAGTGTAATAAAATTCATGTTCATTTTACTACCTTATAACAGCGGGCAGGCCAATGAAAGTTCTTCAGTTTCAGGCGCATATTAATTATGATGGAGGGACAAGCCAAAATGTTGGTACAAACAGAAAACCCCAAGTCTACATCTGGGCGGCATGTACACATAATAATATCTGTCTCCAAGTCGATTGTTAACAGGAGATGGGCTTAACCTATTACATCAATAAAACTTAGCTCATAACATAAACCGGATTACTTGCTGCGAAAACCGACAAGCTGTTTTCATTTTTCCCCTCTTAAAAATTCTATTTAAATTGCCACTTATAAAATATTTCACATTCAGATATATGACTGTTTGTCTCAAAACTGCTGACTGTGTTGGCATTAACAGTTCTCTAATGCCATGATATATGGACAACCTGTGCCTGTTCATAGATACGCCAGTAGTTTGGAGATGTCGTTCATTACCGTGTGCACACTGCATGTTATTACATCCAGAACATATCCAATGATCCGCTGAATGCCAGAGCGAGTGAGCTTTCTCCTTATCTCTGCAAAAGGTTCACCCCTCTATTCCGCGTCTTTCACAACACTACGTTTCAATGCAATAATTTCTTCGGCCAAGGGGGGGGGGGGGGGGTGTTGTGGTTTCAATCAATTTCAGAGGTTAGAATCTGATGCCCTATAGTGAATCTTCAAAACATCATGGCCAGAATCTCTGCACGCATCGTATCTGCCATTTAAACATTACAATACTATACTTTTTTAGCGTCAGGATATGTCACAGGGATTTTATAATGACTTGGATCCAAGAACAAGCTGAAATATCTACATGGAACAGCAAATAATCCTACAGAAAGCGAGTTTTTACAGTGGGGTATACACACATATGCTGGTAGTTATCCACAGCCATTTAGGAGTCAATGTAACTACAGGTGAACTTATCTTTCCAATATGCAAACTTTAATTTCAAGCACATCTTCAAGTCAGATCTTTAACACATCTAAACACACAGAAAATCAGTATAATTCAAGCAAATGAATTTCTTTATGATCTCTATGCCATTTTAAAACACGATTTCACACATGTTCGACGATTCACAATAGCGTTTTGCCAAACCCTATAGCTCTTGAATATCAACTAGGCTGTAAGTCTATTAGCAAAAATTAAAAATTCACCATGATCACCATCATCATTCTTTACAAAACATATTATGTACAGGGTATCTTAAAATTTAAGACAGCCCGTCTACTGGCAATTAATTGGATACATAACAAACAAAACAAAACAAAACTAAAATACAATCTGCAGAATTCGATTCGATAAATGAAAAACTTAATAAAAAGAAGCTACTGGCCGAATGCTCGCATTTCTTGGTTCTTTGCTGGTGCAACCCACTATCAATCTTAATTGACATTATATTATTGTCATCATCATCATCGTTCTTTTTCCTTTCCCGGCCCGAGATCATGGATCAAAAACAACAATCGACTCAACTCGATCTTGACACCATCTCATCAGTTCAGTCCCACTCAGCAGAAAACTGGCACTTCTTGCATCATCGACCATGTCTGAATGCAATGACATCTCCCATGGAAGTAGTGATGATATAATAAGACTGTTACATAGCATAACGAATGACCCGCACTGTAGTGTAAATTTTCATGGTTCCTGGGCAAAGCTGCCTATCGAATTGAGGCGATGGAGCATTGAATTATTGTGAACATGACCGTATGATCTAACAATAATGAAAAGCGTGCGCTTGCTCTTTCACTCGGTTTGGTGTCTGTATATTTTGTATATTTGTGAGTCAGTGAGTGAGCGAGTGAGTGAGTGAGTGAGTGAGTGAGTGAGTGAGTGAGCGAGCGAGCGTGTGAGTGAGTGAGTGAGTGAGTGAGTGAGCGAGCGACCGAGCGAGCGAGTGAGTGAGTGAGTGAGTGAGTGAGTGAGTGAGTGAGTGAGTGAGTGAGTGAGTGAGTGAGTGAGT
>JBCAUA010007448.1:4716-26250 GCA_038406235.1 Peronia verruculata | reverse complement strand
CCCCCCCCCCCCCCCCCCCCCCCCCCCCCCCCCCCCCCCCACCCCAACATAATATGGTTAATTTTTAGTCAGTAAAAGCCTTTTACTTTCATTGGGGAAGTGTTTTTCTCATCAAAAGTTGGGATGTGAGGCCTGAACTTTATCTAGAGACACAGGCCCAGGCTACACCTTTATGTTTGCTATCTGTGAATATCTTAGCTTTCTTAGCAAAGTCTGTTTATTGATAGAAAAGTATCTCAAAGAAATCAGGATGTAGATAAGTTGTAACAGGACCCAGTGCTATCATTGCCAGAGTTATTAGCATGTTGTTCTGAAAACATTATACTGTGTCTGTGTCTCTAAATATATTATTTCATTCATAAAACAAATGACTCAGCTCAGACTTAGGATTTTTGTTTTCTTATGCATTGTTTGATTCTATGAACTATTTAATCAAGGATGTCAAATTTCCTCCTTTATGAGGATTTCCTCCTTTTTGGCTGTCAGTAATTTCTCTTTTGGTCCCAAACCCAGTATTGTTTACCATTAATGTACTTCAGGTTTATGTATTGCTGAAGAGTGTACCAGGAACTTTTCCTACTTTTTCATGTAGACAGATTGACATCCCTGTAAAATGAAGAGAGAAAAAAAAAAAAAAACTTCTGATAGAGACATGATCATAGATATTTCAGAGATACATCTTATGCCTCATTTCCCATCCTTTATAATGATTTTAGTTATTTTCTAGAGACAGTTCTTTTTTTGTGATAGGTTATTTGTTTATGGGCATGGTGCTATCCACTCCTGACATTTGATATGTGATGTTGTATTCCAAAATCTTTTAACAAAATATTTTTTGGACCCATGTTTTATTGCCCCAGAAACCCAGATGGACCCATAATGAATGTCCCACCTCCACTGCCTCTTGTATTAGAACCGTCTGAGACCATTGTCAGCGGTAACACAAGAGAAACTACTCTACCATTTACAAGTCCAGCTTGCAGCTCTTCAGCATTGGTGGGAGGGAAAGGTGCCCAGTTGGCACAGCTGACAAGTATCCAAAAAGATGTAAGTAACTTTGTTTAAAGTGTGATATGAAAAAAAAAAAAGAGAGAGAGAGAGAAAGAAAGATAACAGCATGCTGTTAGAAGAGATGCTGGAGTGTCAGGATCTCTACAGTGATACCTTGGACTGGCATTTAGGAGAGGAGAGTTGGTGCATTAGTGTGATATATAATAGGTACTATGTTACTGTATTGCTTGCTCTTTGGAAAGGAATTCCAGTACAAGAATGGTGATCAAGTCCTAGAACAGATCAGCTTTTTGACACCTGCTACTTTGACCATCGTTTCAAACATAGACAGTTGTATATTGAAATTGGAATAATTATATATAGATGTGCACAAGTTTTGTCATTGCTTCTTTTTTTTTTTTTTATCTTGTCACAGGTGGTACATTTGCATAAATGGAGACTAGATTGGATAGCTGAAACAAGTTTTACTTTTGTGGCACATGCTGAATTTGTAAGATTAAGAACAGGTGGCAGCATAAATATTATTTCAAAACTCTTAACTGAACTCAGTTGTATAATGACAGGTTATATGATATATTGCATAATTATGAGAGAATATTGGTACCAGAACTCTGTCCATGGTGGATCATTTTTTACCAAGTTGTGGCATTGTTTGATTTTCATACTTTTATTAGACAATATTTCATATTGGTACATAATTTTGAATCCAAACATCAGGCTAGGACCAAAATTTCTGACATTCTGTTAATTCTAAATTTGATAAAGCCTTTATAGACATCTAGAATGGTGGAAAAGGTGGAAGTGAAAGCAAAAGTGGCTTTTTGTCATTGATCTGGATCCAGACTCTTAAAATCTAACATTATTGTTGAAGAGAATTAACAAGAATTTTTGCAAGAAATAGAAGTATTATCAATAAACATTCACTTTGAATCCTGGGTCTATCAAAAAGAAAGAGATAAAACATTTTGTCAAGTGATTGCAGGTGGGTTTAGAGGTCTTAATTTAAGCCACCCATAGTTTTTGGTGAACTGTTAAGTTCAAAATAATTTGTTTTCCATCCAGGTAAATGCTGAAGTTCCACCAGGCTTTTGCTTGACTTTGAAAAGCTTTGAACTACAACTGCAGGTATAAAAGTTTTATTGCATTTGATCATTGGAAGAAATTGGAGAGTTTTCTAGTGTTTTACAATGCCTTTCTGTCAAAATTTATGTCTGCAGGGCTGGGTAGAAGTACATTTAAGGGTGTCCAGAACTAGACCCAAGTAACCAAGTAGAACTTTAAAAGTGACAGTTCCTAGGTCATGTTTGTGTATTGTGCAGTGAAACTTCTGTCCATACTTGATATCAGTGTTGATGAACACTGAGTTGACTTCTCTGGGATTTTAGGAAGGGGATCAAGAAAGGATTTGGTATGACCTACATATGTATGTATGAGCTTGCATGTTTATGTGTATGGAGAGAAGGAGTAAAGGATGGCATATTTTTGTAAAGCCAGACAAATCAGGAATCTGACACATGTTTGGCAAGGAAGGAACTAGTTGTTGGGAAAGAGTTTAGCATAATAAATCTGTAAAAGAAACTGGAACATGAGAAATAAAAAGATAATCTTCAAATCATATAGCTTGGTGGAAATTTGTGTGATTATATGTTCCATTGTTAGATGTGACTTAATATTAGCTACACTGTGTTTATTTGCACAGGAGAACAAGAGCATCATAGAAACTATCCAGCAGATTCAACAATCTTCAGTGTAAGTTTTGCTGCAGATTACTCTACATGTTACCAATTATCAGCTCAGACTTCAAATGAAGTGAATAGGGTCATTTGATTAAGTAATCTACCTGGTGAATAGTAATGATTGTAGATAAATAATGAGTGGAAATACAAACAGAACTAAATTAATGTCTGGTTTTTATTCCCTACCACATTTACATGGCTAGCTTAGTGCTGCCTATTTCATCATTGTTCTTATAAGAAAATAACAAAGTCCCCCATAATTACATCATCAACACCATAACATAGAGGGTGTAATGAAAAACTCTAGTTTTGTTTTCATTTAACTCCTTCAGTGCTTTGTGTGGAACTATTCCGGGCTAAATTTGTGGGCGATATGCCTAAAGCCTGGAACCATTCCAGGCCTATGATGACAGCCAATTTCAAGGATATAATCAGGATACCATCTTCAATATCCCTTCTTTTGTTTCAAAGTGTCGGTTGTGCATGAGTGGTTGTTTCAAGTTGGAAATTAGTGGAATTTGTGCATACTGTTTGATTCGTGCTTAGGTCAGAATGACAAGTAAAAGGAAAACATCATCAGAAGTGTTAGATGAGATTCTGAATGATTGTGATAGTGCTGAAAAAAAATCATTTTAGTGAATCTGATGATGATGAAGGTAGGTCATTTAGATCTAGATTTAGATGTAGTAGGAACACATCTGTCACTAAACTGAGTTCTACATCTAGTTCTAAAGACTAATAGAAACACATAGAAATACACTAAAGGTTCTTTTTTTTTTCCACACATAAATATGTATCAACAACTATGAAAATAGAATTTAGGAGGTAGAGGAGTATGTTCAGAGGACAGTTATATGCACAATTAGCAGGATACTTTACATGTTAGGTCATTCACAATAAAGAGTTTTATTAAAGGTAGACAAGATATGAAGTAAGGCACTGAATTTGAAATAAAAAACCAGAATATTGATGTCTTTTTGCAGTTCTGACTTGGCTGGGCTACACACTGCCTGTCATACAGCTGTGGAAATGATCACATGCACAGATATCATCCCCCAGGTGAAGACAGCTGTGCTACAAGCCTTACATACATATATTGGGGAAGATGTAGAGAAAGTCCATCTTGCCATCAGATCTTCAGCTGCCGGTACTTCTGATTTTTATTCTGAAAATAGACATGTGATAGCTGAGTGTCATGTGTTCTTTTCACGGATAACCACACAGAATGTTTAAAGAAAAGATTTTAATCTCTTACATAGCATATTTTGCTCATCCAGAAGATCTATGTGTTTGATGTCAAAAGAGGTTTCATTAATAAAAAGAAACTTATTGACCATGAACCCATAGGGATTACCTGAAAATCTTGACATAGTGGAGGTGTAGCTAAGTTATTTTCTCACCTAAGTTAAGCACACTCATTTCTCTTTCCACTCTCATCAGTAACTTTGCATGTGAAATATTTATTATCAAAGTCATTTCACCCAGTTGTGCAATCTGCAGTCAGTAAACAGTAGCTGTAAAAGGACAAGATAAAAATCCTCACAAAATGATCTCCATAATGTGACACTTTGTGTGAAAATAGCTGTTTAATATTGCTTTTGGTTTGCTAAATACAGATTAAGGATAATGAGTGCCATAACAGTAGCCACTTGGTGTGAAAGAAATTTCTGAGTTATATTACCATATCCTCCTCTCTTTCACTATGAATTTTTTGTTTGAACTGTCCTGAATATGGCTTGCTCTGACATGGACTTAACCTTGTTCTCCCGGCAGGTGAGGATGGCACTGAAGCTTCATCAGCTGGTCAGATGGAAACTATCTTAGGAGTTGTTGGACTTCATCAGGTAGGGATGGCACAGTCAGACATGTCAAGCTGAGCACCACTGATCACTTAATCTCAACTTGTATAGCGTCATTCTACAGTCCTACTTTAATTCCACTCTTCTCATTTTGCCAGAACTTTTTTTTTCATTAAGAAGTGTTATCAAACATGGTGTCAGTTCCATTACTTTCTTTAGAATGGTCAGTGTAAAGTTTAAAAAGTGCTTGGTTCCCTGTTACTGTTCCTCAGATTTTTGAAGGGATCAGACGTTGCTGGGCATCTGCTTATACCAGCCAGGCAGTAGAATATCGCAGGCAACATGGGCAGCCCATTCATGTCTTAATGGGGGTGGTTGTACAGAAAATGGTCCCTGCCAACTCAGCTGGTAAGTGTTTGCAAAATTGGCTCTTTGTGTTTTCACAGTGACTATAAATATAAACATCCATAAATTGTCATGAAAGAGATTGAAAGAGCAGATGAGGACAGCCAGCCTTAAGTCATTGCCATATTAGCGCACAAGCAGAATACAATTTCATTTGTCTTCTCAGATGAAAAGAACTTTAGTAATAGTACAAGTAAATATGATTACATCTGGAGTTTATGGTAAGGTTTAATGAATTGAATATCAGTGATACTCTGTGATGGAGAATCGTTACAGTGTTCCATTATATGCCTCTATAGTCCAGGCAACTAAGTTACCATGGCTACTCTATATAGCATTGTTCGGGATTGACTGTAGAACTAACAATATTGTGAAACTACAAAGACAAAAAACTGTTAGACCAATTGGATACCATTTACAAGAGGATTAAATGCTGTCTCAGTGCACTGAAAAAAGTTTGTGTCAGAAATCACATTTTTAGATTCTGTGAAAAAAAGATGCCAGTGTCTGTTTATCAGTAGTCCTTAGGACTAACTGACTAAGAAAAAATGAAAATAGAGTATAAATTAGTTGGAAGGTAGAGAGTGTAACACTCTGTTGCTAGAGTCAAAAGTTCACTTTGACGACATATCCATTCTTAAATATACATTATGTCGTGACAAATAATAGACCAGCAACAAGTTTGCTGTGATTTAGATCCCACAGTTCTAAGCCAGTAATAGGGTAGGTTGATATGGATTATGATTTCTGATCACAAGATGCTAAAGTAAGTTTCTTTTCTCTTTTGTCTTTTTTATTGAGCTCTATACCTTACGATCTAAAGGTTATTAAAAAAGAATGGACCAATTCCAATATGCAATATTTTATTGAGGAAAAGCAATAAAAAAAGTTCCAGCCAAGTCACAAGTATTTTCCTCGCAATCAACCATTATTTGCTGTCTTGCAAGAATTTAATGTGGCTCCCACTTTTAGTACGGGCAACATCAATGCAATAAGAGAATTCCTTCCTGACACATATCAGCATATCACGATCCTGTTGTCATTTGATGTTTAAGATCATCGCCTCTGTGGCAACTGAAGAAGGACACGAGTACATTTCCCTTGTGGCTGCTGTCCAAAAGTTAGAAAACTCCTCTTTCAAATAGTCATTGAATCACTCCTTGATAATGCTTGAGGAGTGAAGCAATGCATCATGACATTGGTTCATTCTTTTTGGATAACTCTGTAGTTTAACATACTGGCGACGGTTCACACAGCAGTTGCGTGACGGTCCTGATGTCAAATGTGACAGTTAAGGCAACTCTTGTGTGATCGTGTTCATAATTTTTTTTTACCGTCATATCTTTTGAATTTTTGAAATACCCCTGAAAATTGCAGTCTTCAGCGTATGTAAACCCAAAAAAGGTTGAGTCTTCAGTGAGTTAAGTAGTGAGAAATAACTTATTTCTCATTAGCTTCAAGAAAATCGCTCAGGCTTATCTGCCTATTTAAACATATTTTATAATCTTTCACATGATTTTTTTTTCTGCGTCTCATATTATGTAACTATGTTTTTCTTGTTACTGTTGTTCTTTGTTATGGACTTCTACTCTCTGTTTTTCTCCACATTTTTCAATTTCAATACAATAACTTTTCTTCCCAGTTAGAACTAAGCATTCTGTTTTCGTGATGTATTTTCTCGCTCTCATTCTTCTATCACCCAACTTCTATTTTTTAAGTTTATCAGGAATTCTGTTCTGTCAAATAGTCTAAGCCTGTTAAGCCGGGTTTTTTTTTGGGGGGGGGGGGGGGGGGTTAAGTCCATTTGTTTTTCTTTTATGGGGGGAAATCCTGTCTTCTTCCTTTTTTTTTTTTTTTTTAAAGGATTTCAACTATAGGAACTTGTCCTATGAAAGGACAGATTGCACTGTTGTATGTAATAAATTTCTTCTTTCAGTTTACTCAGGGTCTTTTCCATCAAGTAATGTAAGCCTGTAAACTTTTATTTCTAGTTTTATTTACTTTCTGTTTTTTTTTGGTCCCCCTTTTTTTTCTTTTGGAAGGATTTGAAGTGTGAGACTTGACATGAAAAAGATTTCTTGCTCAAACCTTTGTGGTCTTTGATGGAACCTGGTTCAACTTTCATTTGATTTACTAACATGTTATTATATTGATTTCCCCATTACATTTCTACTATTATGGAGTTTTTCAGGGATTTCATTTTCATTATTTTTAGGTTCTATTTGTTTTGTTTTGAAGAGTTGGTTATTCTTTTAACACAACTGACACTGTTTTAGGGCAACATTTGCATAATTTTATGGTGTCATCGGTTTTAACCATAACCTGATTAATTTGGGTCTTTATAATGCAGATTATCTGCCCTTTCCAAAAGAGGGATTTGTATAAGGGGAGATCATTTTGACCAGACTTTTACTTCCCTTTGCCAGACAAATGTGGTGTTTAGCAAGCAGTGTAAAGAGGAAAAAATCCTTTTGCTGCTTGCCATTCGAAAGACTGATCGCCAAAAAAACTTGATAAAATTGTAACAATAAGAGAACATTCTCTTTACACCATAATTTTAAAAGAATTTTTCACTGTGTGTTTCAAGCAAAGGGGGCGAAAGTGATTTCTTTTTCTTCTTTGCACTACTAGTTCAATCCCTCTTTTGTCAGGTAAAGGGAAGTAATAGGATTGAGTGCAATGATCTCCTATTGACACCAATAGTGCAGTCCTGTGTAAAGCATCAGTGATACAGTCAGTTTCACTCGCTCCGTCCACCTGCTAGTCTTCACCCAAACCCTAATCCTGTCCACTGTATGTGAGCCAAAAAGGTACTTTCCCATAGACAATCGGAATCATCGACTGTTACTCAGTGTTACTAATTATTACATGAACAAGCAGATTATGTGCCTGATTTGGGCTCTCATCACTAGGTCTACATGAACAAGCAGATTATGTGCCTGATTTGGGCTCTCATCACAAGGTCTACATGAGCAAGCAGATTATGTGCCTGATTTGGGCTCTCATCACAAGGTCTACATGAACAAGCAGATTATGTGTCTGATTTGGGCTCTCATCACTGCACTAGGTCATCTGCAAATTACCAGCTTGCGGCATTATCAGAAGATTCTGTGAATAGAAGTGAAATATTGGTCAGCGGTTGGAGCAACAGATCAGAGGAGAAAAGGAGATGATTCACAGTGGGCTGACTGCGGAGTAACTTATATGACCTCTCGCATGTGACAGATTACTTTTGGACATACCTTGTACTATTTTTAACAGTGAAGTGGTTAATACAATTAAAAGAGAAAATTTAGTTGTCAGTCTATGAGCAAAGAATCATTCAGTGTAAATTCTGGCCAAGTGGGAAGATTATGAAGCCAACAGTATTCACAGGTATACCCACAAGCTTGACATTAGGCCTAATTAGTACAACTGTGTCAGCCTTATCTTATTAACTCTTTGACTACTGGGTTATTTTCCATGTTTTGACAGGGCCATTTCAAAGGTCATATTTTTCAATTTCAAATATTTGGCTCCCTTTTACACAAAACTGATCATGCTGTATACCACTGGCAAGGGAATTGGATGTAGAATAAGAATTTATAACAAAAACATTGGGACAAAACAATGGATATTAAAATATGGCATGAATTGGGAAAAGCAGAAAAACAAACTGGGCCAATGTATCAACTCATGGTAGCTTTCTGTGCCAAAGTCGAGCTTATGTATCGGCTCATGGTAGTCAAAGAGTTAAAATGGATCTCACTAGATGACTGTAGACAGAGCAGGTTATTGTTAGACTTGTTAAAGATATAAGTGCCTGACAGGCAGTCGCCTTGTATACTGCCGAGGAAGTTGAAAATTGACATGGGTTTCTCTTTTGTGTGTGTTGTGGATAGTAGGCTCTAAAACTGAAAAGCTACGAGCCTGTATTTTTGGGAATATGGCACTACATGTATATCAATGCGATTTGTTATTAAAGCATGTTATTTCCAAACAATATTTCCCCCAAACACATATCTGGCACTGAAGGTCATTCAAGGTATTCATAAAGTTGTGACCTTGATGTTTTTTTGTTTTTTTTTCCAGATTGAGGGCATGGATGACATCAACTACGGCCGTCTACAAGAGGAGGGAGCACCTAACGAGCCCCATTACAGTAATCCCACACCAGGCGAGTCATCGACAGATGTGGAGTACGAAAATGCAGGTTATAACAATCCAGCATTTGAAACCCAACAGCCAAAAAGTGGGGCAGCAACGTTACAGGTTGATAACAAGACATGAACAGCTCAACGTAGACACTTTTCTCACAGTTATATTCTGGAATGTTTGTCATAGCAGTGAATGTATGAACAAGGTTTGTGAACTTGTTTTCATTTGTATCCATTAGCACAAGTTCACAAATGATTAGGTTTATAACCAGGAGTTTTCATGATTATTATCAAATGTCTTATCTCAATTTTTACCTTGTTTTTTATTAATGTTACTTAATAATTCTGTAAATAAAATAGTTATGACCTTTTGGAAAATCAGTTATATTTTACTTCAAATGTAACAGTGTAATATAATTAAATTGAATCATAATATATGAAATTATTTGGCTATAAACTAATGTGAATGAAAAAATATGAAATTTGCCAAGGAGTATCCAGAAAAAGTTATTATTTGTTAACATACAATTTGATATGAGACATCAAAAATTGTGCGCAGTTAAAGCAATAAAGTTTCTGTGTATATCCCTATTCTGATGGTTTTATATTTTTCTGTACAAATTATAAATCTTCAAAATCCTCATTGCAGTAAATCACTTCAGGCTGTAAAGATCTCATGTACCTTCATCTTGATCTGCAAGGTTGATCATTTTTTTATTACATTTAAGTCATTAAAACTCAAAAACCCGTCTGTGAATTTGTAATGATTTTGAGGTAAAATTTCATACTCAGTAGAGGTGTGGGTATTTCAGAACTATAGAACACATCCTGTTTTCAAGTTCATAGAATTGATCCATGCAGAAGTTTTCTTAAGTTTATTTTTAAAACATTATCGTCAAAAAAATCAAGAACTGCTTTTAATAATGATGTGGCCTTTCAGACTTAATTTTGCGTCTGAATTTTCTGTAAATATGCTCTGAAGATATATATGTTCTGAATGTGAGTGTGTTTGTCTAATTCTTGATTATTATAATAATCAAACATGAAAAGCCATAAATCATAGTGCTCAATTTCTCTGTTTTGTTTTTGCAAATTTGTATTACTCTGTGAGCAGTTGCAGTAATAGTGCTTTCATGTAACGTTGTGCTATAAGATTCCAGGGTGGCCAAAATATTCCAAGACGCCACAGTCATGTGTTTTCCGGGCCACACTTATGTCTGTGTCCTATTTGAATAGTTCATACTCGACTAAGCAAGACCTGGAAATCCCGGCTGGAATATTTGTACCCCCGGCTGAAATAGAACGTGCACAGATGTTTGTTACTGCTCCACTGTGAGATCTGTCATTGGTCCCGTGCATTTTTGTATGTGTTTTTCTGTGTCAGTGGTAGTTTGCCAGTTTGGAGTGTTTGTACTCCCCTACTTAAATAGGACAGGAATTTCCAGCGATTCACTTGGTTGGAACAAATCTGTTATGCTGTGTTATAAAAATTTTCTTGGCTATTCCTGATATTTCTGCTGTTCCAACTGTTGAAATGTTAGTTTTTAAATTTTTTTTTTTTAAATTAGAGATAAAGATTTGTCCATTTGGCTCACTTTTTTGTGGTCATTCAGGTCTTTGGGCTTTGCGACCACCTTGTATACATTTGCAGATGGAAATGATGAGTAAGCATTGAAATTATCGGTTTCAAACCAGTGTCATCTGTCGTGTATAGGCATCACTGGATCTGCTGCTGACCGCTGCAGTCAATGCCACCAGTTATTACAAGAAATCTTACTTTTTATTTGTAATACTTTTTATGTCCCAGATTTATTTTCAAAGACTCAAGTGATGCAGTTAAGATGTAGAGGAAGAAAACATCAAATATTTTCCCTACATGGACCTCTTTTTTTTTTTTTTCTCCCACTTTTCTATTGCTTTGAAGGATTGAGATCAGAGAATATGTAATATATATCCATATGGATTATAGAAATCCATAAAATGATTTAGGTAATAGTTATGTGTTTTTGTTGTGTGGATATTTAACATTTTATTATATACACAAGTATTTTTTTATTTCACATCTTTGTGTTTAGTGACAAGGGCCCAACTGAAATATTGGATATTATGAAATGAATGTTTGGGTGTTAAGAGGTTTGACTGAATACTGAATGTTTTGGCTTATTTGAATCTCAGAAACACATTGTACATACATTTCAATGCTGTGACCTTGCCTTGGAATGCATATTTATCCTGGATTTCACAGGACATATCAGCTTCATGCACATTCCAGTTTGGCTGTAGAATTGGTTGTGAAAAAAAAAAAAAGAAGAATTATTTTGTTATATTTATACCCGAAATACATGGAACATTTCTTCCTTGTTTGAATACACCAAACTGACTTTCATTCAGTTAACTGTGGTGCCCTTATTATGCCAATCTCTCTGTTACTGCTTGGAGTTGAAAGTTGATAGAAGAGAAAGGTCACTCATATACAGCTCTAGGGCAACATGGACTAGCAGCAAATAAAATGTGATTCTGGAGCAGTTAAATGGGATAATACGTCAGAAATGCCTTATAGCTATGGTAGCTGCTTTTCTTTTTTTTCTTTTCTTTTTTCTGTTTGGTCTGCACTTCCACTATCTTCTGGCAGAATGTCTCGTATGCAGGTTTTCATCAAATTTTTTTTTTTTTTTCTGACAGATTCAAATTCCTGATATCAAGTCGCATCTTTTGCTCTTGGTCCCATGTCTGTTTCTTGAAAAATTATGATTTTTAAATTTTTTTTTTTCATATACAAATAGTTATTTACCGAGTAACAGATTGAAACATTTTTTTGGCCCACTTGTAAAATTTGATTTCAAGCATATGTGACATTTTGTCAGGAGAGGACAGATTTCATCCCAGTCTGCTTTGCTCAAAGGAAATTGTCAACAAATTCTTTAGCCGATATTGTATGGGAAGCAACAGCCTTTTTGTTTTTTTGTTACTTATTACTAGCATTTATGTTTGAGGAAGCACAAGTAATTTTAACATTGACCATATCTGGATACTGGTCATTCTACATTGTACATTACGATGCAGTCTGGACTGAGAACTCCTCATTACTGAATGTGAATAAATCTTATGTTTAGATAATCAGAAAGGATTTCATGAACGTATCACTTGGACTGGAGGACATGAAAGAAAGTTTGATGTTACACTGTATTCTTGTTCTATGGACTGTCATCTTTTGTCTGTGCCTGTGCCAATCTAAGAAAAATCTCATGGAAAAACTAACCAAAGAAATTTTATTCCTCTTTGCATTTCAAAAATATATCAGCCGCTGCCTTGTCAAACATTAGATATACGAATTTCATATCAGTTAGTACAGATGTTTTATCAGCTTAATTTTGTCTGATTTCTTCTTACATAAAATGTGTTTTCTTCTGCATCACAAAAACAGTAAAAATTAAAACTGATCTCTTTCAAGAAAAATCAACGAGATGCTAAGAGGCATGGGCTGTGAGAAGTTTTCTTTTCTTTTTTGTTTCAAAATTTTCTCCATTTATTTAGCATCAACCTGTCATAGTATTATCAGTGATTGTCATGCTAGAACTTGCCTTTCATTTCTTCATTCAGAAGTACAGACTTAAATTATCTGGCATGTCCTTGAGGGTCTTGTGTAATCTCCAGTTGATGTTTAATACAGTCGTTGAGTTAGCAGAGACTCCAACTTTGTGAGACCTTTGATCTGATACTCTACTTGAAGGGTTGCAGGGCAAAATGCGACAATAGCCGTTTTTGAAAATTTTGAGTTATACCCCTCAATACTGGGAATGATGATAGTGCTATATGGTCCGAACTTTCCTTTTCACCAAACATGACTCATTCTTCCCGAAAGTCTTTAGAAACTTCTAGTTCTTAATGATAAATTACTAACTACTGGAGAACATATTGCCATTTTTCTCTAAACAGCGATTTTGGATATGTCTCGTTTTGCCCTGCAACCCTTCATTTTTACAATATTGGCTATGTGGTAACAAAACTAAGAACAGAGGTCAGAGTTTAGTCATATTTTGAACTTGATCTGTGGGAAAGATCTGATTATAATTTTATTATTACCGTATACATACATGTCTGTTGTCTTAAGAAGGCCTCTTGGCTTTACATGTGATCTGAGTACACAAATGTCCAATGTGCATGTACATGTTTTTATCTTAAGTTGAAGTCTATGATGTCAAACAGAAATGAGACGTGACATGTTGAAATCAGGTGCCCGTCAAACTCAGGTGACAGGAGAAACCTCATGTTTTTCCACAGTGAATTAATTTTTAACGCAATTATTTTTTTTTTCACAGAACCCTTCTTTATGTATGTATTTCATAGTTTATTAGCTGAAATAGATTGAGTAAAAGCCCAGAAATTCTAATGTAAGTAGCTTGGTCTTATAAGGATGAAGAAAAGTAATCGGCCATTTTCTCACAAATTCAGCTGCAGCAACAGGTCACCCTATCTTTTATTGCCAGTATCTCAACTTCTACTTAGGGTGGAACCAAACATTTTTCATGCAAAGGAAGGGAAATGAATAATTTTCACAGTGATACCAGTAACTCCATGTACTCAAAATTTGACGAGAGCCTGATGTCATCATGTCATGGCACAAATATTTCACAGGCAGAGCCTATAAACAGCCCAGACATAGGTACCTTTGGAAAAGCTAAGAGCCAAAACTGATGCCATCGTCATAATCTCACCAAAATCTGCTCATCTGTCAGTGAGACTGGGCGTTATTCCTGAACAAGGAAATAAAAAAAATGACAACGAATAATTTATTTGAATAGCCCACAATATATATGCATGTTGTAAAGTTCCATATATATGTGTTATTCACTTCCATACGCATAAACAATAACTTATACACAGATTTTTAAAAAAATAAGTTATGTTATAATGTGTCCTTCAGTTATACTGAAATAATTTTTGTATGAGTAACTGCCTATTTTTAAAAAAAAGAAAAACGAGGATCAAATTGTTAGGCTTATGAATTGGCCTGCATGCTACATTGTACTGGGTTCACTTTCTTAACTTCTGCCTTTCTTGTGCGCATAAAAAAAACCGTTAATGTAGTTTGTTGTGAATAGAAGACAGCTCAAGTGTCTCTGGTTAGATATCTTTCATTGTTGCTGATCTGAGAGTATTGAGAACACTTTTATATGTACAAGTATATTATGTATTTCTGTGTGCTCATCCAAATGTAGAAAAGAAAAGAAAAAGAGATAATGAGCCATTTTGACTATCAGCAAATTCTTTCCCCTTGCCAAGTACAAGAGGTCTAAAATGGGCATTTCAAATAAGGAAAAACATTCTTTTTTGTCCCGTAAATTAAAACACAAGTAATGGAAAATTCTGAAAAAATTCAGAAGACATTACAAAATGATAATTTTTTGTTTTTTAAATAATTTTTTGCTGCACATATTTCAAGTAACAGGAGCTAAAGTGCTTCTTTTTCCCTTCTGTACAAAATTAAATTGTACTATACCTCTTGTACTTGTATAGACAAATAACCTAGCTAGTTGAAAAAAACTGGCTCACTTGTCCAACATCATGCACGCAAACAAGTGGACTATAATTTCTTTTATACGTCTGGTAAAAAAAATTGTCTTGAAAATTCAAGTATTGGCAGGGTTATTATTTTTGCAATGAACTGTTACAAGAATTTCAAATAGCATTATCACCACAGTGCATCAAGTGTGTATTCTCTTCACCTATGAAGTTCCAGACAGAGAAGTGGTATATTTCATTTAAGCAGCAAGAGCCAATACATGTATATTTTGTGTCAGGAATGTTGAATTTGTACTTATGTATGCCTTCAGTTCTTCTTTTCGCAAATTTTTACGTCATTAAAGTAAACTTCAACATTCCAATATTTTCTCATAATGTTATCATGTTATGATATCTTGACTTGGTAGAATCAACACAATTGTAAACAATATTAAAATGAGCACTTTGTGAGTACCAGAGAGTAAAGTAAAAATAAAAGTAAAAGTACCATCCCTTGACCCCCAAGAGGGGAAATTGTCTTGGCCATTTCAGACCGTGTCGCCAGCGCCACTGTACTTCCCCCGGTATACATCGGGTACCCGTTTTACAGATGGGTGGGCTGAGGAAAATTGTATGTTAAGTATCTTTCCTAAGGATACAACATGCTACCGTTGCGTTTCGAACCACCGACCTCTGCTTCCAAAGGCCGCAGCACAAAAAAAAAGCACGGAAAAAATGAGAAGTAGATGCCAGATTAGACAATGGCAAAATAGGTGTCTCATTGTCTATGCAATGTTGTGTATCATGCATATTCAACATCAGGGGGGGGGGGCTGATATAGGCTACTACTATTTTTCTTTTATAATTGCATGTCTCGTTAAGATTTATGTCAATGTTTCCAATTACGTGATGCATAATTTACATTTCATCTCAGATGTCATATTTGCTTCACTGTAGGTCCAAATTTTTGCGTACATTGTTATGTTACAGGAAATTGAAGAAAAACTCCTTGGAGGCTTTTTTTTCTCCCAGGACTACATTTTTCTTGTCTTTCTTTTTGTCAAAAAGGAAAAAAAAAAAAGATCACAGGAGTTGATAACATTGATACATGTAATAGTGATTGACAGATTCTCTTGTTTTATGATAGTTATGTCAGCTTAAAATATACATGTATGTACATGTAGATGGATATTGTAATTTGTATCTTGTGCGACACGGTCAGATTAGACCAAGAGCAAAAGTAAAGTGCCTTGACTTGTTGTACACATCCTCTGTGTTAGTGCTTCCACCACACAATGAAGTGTAATATCAAAGAGTTGTATTTGTCTGCCAACTTTGACAGCAGGTAAACTACTGGAGTACCTCAAGTATTTGTGTAAAAGTAACCATATGACAAGTATTTTTCAATAAAATTTATTCACACGTGAAATTTCATATTTATTATAATTTTATAATTTATTTCCTCATAGAAGGAGAAAGTTTGAAGAAAAATTTTCAGAGGGAAGATAATGGTGCACGTGGTCCAAGTTTTGTGATAAATAAAGGTTGAACATTTACTTTAATTATACTTTTAGTTAAGATCAAGTGATAACAAAGACATGTAATTAGGCAAACTTACTGATATGCATTTCAATGGTACATGTACATGTAAAAACTTTTGGAACTTAGCCGGAGTGAATTTTGTTTAATTATTTGATGATATTTAATTTTCTGTACATATGAACAGTTTCTCCTAAACTCTGCTCCCTGGTGCCTGTTTTTCTATTGTTTCACTTCTCAGTCAGGAGATCTACCTGCAGCTCGTAACGAATCCTTACAGCATCATTCTACAATGCATTCAACTGTTTCCTCACTCTGTCTTGAATGAATCTATCTGGAAATAAGTTTTTCATTTGCTGTTAAAGCGATAAAGACAGACATTACGTAATAGTGATTGAAATGCTTCAGAAATATACTCAGTATTGAGATATGCCACAGTTTAAAGCAGTTTTCAAAATGATAAATTGACGGAAATTGCTTTATTCAGATTTAGCATGCAAGTAAATGTAATTAGAATTGTTTCTTCAATCGTGTCCATTTGACTTGAATTATCTCAATGCAGATTTCAGTACATGTACATGTTGTTACTAAGCATTCAGGAAATTATCACTCTTTCTGCATTCTGAATGGCCTTAAATGCCACCCCCCCCCCTCCCCCCCCCCCCCACTCTACCTCTGTCATTTCAACTTTCCTAAAGTTGAGCTTCTAATTGAGCACAACTATGGTACGTGAAATGTGCGACTGAAAAATGTGATATAACGATCTTTTTTTCAGAAAACTTTGAAAGACAGGTGCATGATGAAAATATCTTTCTAGATCTTATGAGACACGACGCGATGAAATCAGGCGCTCACCAAACTGAGTCGACCGGAGAAATCACATCTTTTTCAAAAGTGAATGAATTTTTAACGCATTTTGTTTTTCTCCACCAAACTCTTCTATGTTAATCTAAAAATGCATTTCAGAGTTCACTTTGCTGGAATAGATCGAGTAAAAGCCCAAAATTGTAATTTTGTGGCATTTTCTAACAGGGATTAATAAGGATTTTCAAAAGTGATTAGCTATTTTCTCAATAAATTCAGCTGTAACAAACGGCCACCCTCATCGTCTTCAATTGCCAATATCTCAACTTCTACTTAAGTTAGAGAGGTAATTTTTTCACACACTTTAATGGAAATGAATAATCTTTACAGTGATACCAATAACTCCATTTGCTCAAAATTTGATGAGAGTCTGATTTCATTGTGTTGCATCTCTTATAATAAAAATATGAGTTGATAGGAACAATGCTTCATAAAATGCAATGTATGTCCAGTGATAAGGAACCATTTGCATTTTGTATGCCCGGCAAAAGACATTTTAGACAAAAATCGTGTTTTTCTCAAGATGACAAAATTGGATTTATATTCTTTGTTGGTCAAATCTTTCACAAGCATTTCATGAACTTTTTCTTTGCTCATTTTGCTTTACTACATGCATCTGCCTGATGAGTCAGAATTTAAGTTATTTCAATTTAAAAAGCAAGAAAGAATTCATGCATATCTGATGATTATTGTGCTGGGCTGCACTGTGTAGAGGATGCTAGGTCAGATTGGTTACGTTAAGATACAACGACATGTCTGTTTGTTTCATTCCATTTTTGTCATTTTTAAATTTTTTCTGCTAACTGCTCTTGAATTGTATATTTTTATTATCTAGTAAAGTACATGTACATTGTTTGTTTCAAAACATGTCAATTTTAAACTATCAGATGTCACAGTGTAATTTTCATATATTTTTACTTTAATGTAAAATCTTTTCAGATAGTTTTCACATTCCATATTTTTGTTACTAACATTCCATATCATTATTATATATATACAATGAGTATATTTCTGTAGAAGTAGAATCTCATGCTGCCCGACATGTCAAAATATAATGGTGTTCTATTTACAATAACCTTTACTACACTAAGAGTAGCAGGATAACTTTCTACCTTTGTGACGACATTCCTGATGGGTTTTGTATTACATGTATGTTACAGAATAAATTTTATGTTCAACAGATTTTCATTATGCAGTTGTTTTGTACATTATTTATTGGGAATTGTATTGTTGTTAGTACTGAAGTGGGCAAGTAGGCTTTTGTTGTGGCACCATGGACAACTCTCAGCTTGCCTGAGGTCTAAATTTCTGTTTCACTTCCAGAGCTCTACAGTACACATTGTAACAACCCTTGCCCTGTACAACAAAAAGGTGAACGCCTACCTTGTCAGCATGACAAAGGGATGAATCAATCAGTTAGTCTATAGATCGTCGCAGGTTTGTCATGTAGAGAAGTCAAAAATACTGTAGTTGTTATCTATTCACCTCTGCCGCACAGGCGACAACATATAAAGCCCAGCTGTGAACACCATCTGGAGGTTATTAGACTGAAACTCTATCACACAAATAACAGCGCCATGATATGGACAATAACTAACTGAATGAAACTGAGCTGTCGACTCGAGTCACGACTGGATTGAGCGGATGTCTGTTGTCCTTGGCTCTAAAAAGCTTTTGTTTTCACAGACAAAAGTTTTGTTTCAAATGTTTTTTTGGGTGGCCCTTTTCCAGCTACGATACTGTTCGTTTCTAATCTAACAAAAGCATTTGGGGTTATGTTAACAAGTGTAAAATATTAACAAAAAAAAACGTATGACTAGATGAGCTGTCGCAACTCACACACCTTTCAACCAAGTGAACATGGTCCACTCAAGACACTGTCTAACTGGTTCATTGGTTCAAACCTTGAAAACTGCCCAGACACTGTTTTTGCATATTGGAAAAGGTCTATATCATAGAGAGGATGACGGATGATGATGATTAGTTGCATGCATGTGTTTGTTTTTATTTCTTTTTTTTGTGTGTGTGTGTGAAAAAACTCTCTAAGATGGCACACAATCCTCGCACCCGGTCCTCTTGGTATAATCAAGAATGTTTCTGGCATGCTTAAAAGAGTCAAACAATACTCAAATTTATCAATCATAGACATGCGTATAATTTATTTTAACAGAGAACAGAACAGAGAACAGATCATGATGACCCTTAAGCAATGTATTTTTAGTTCATCCAAATCTCAATGACTCTTCTTGCAAAGTACCACAGTCAATATGCTAATACATGTATGTGTCTTGGGTTGAAGAAACGAACTGGAAACAATATCAGTATGATAAAATAATTGAAATGATGACAGTATGAGAACAAAACTGATTGGGGTTAATAGTCATTGTATTCTGAGAAGTAATTAGAAACCTATCAGGCCCAGCAACCTGTAACAAGTTAAAACTTTATTCAGATACATGTACTTTTTTAATTTTAGCATGCAACTACTGTAGCAGACTCAGTACCAGTATTTGACTCAGCATAGGTGGTATCTGGTCTTGTTTTCAAACTGATCTTATATAATTTAGTGGTAGACATTGTGTGACAGGAAATCTTAAAAGGTCCTGAGCTGCTAAGACATGCTCACTAGTGACAATCTGAAATGCTGTACTTTATGTTTGTCCATACCGACATTTGCTGACAGTGACACATCAACTGCTAAATATGTGACTTTTCTACTGCACTGGAAATTCAGGTTTATTTTCTGTCCTGTTTCATTGTAATAATGATGAGATATCCCCAGACTTAACTCATTTCCTTTCCCATCACTGTATTTCCTTTTCTAATGGTTTTAAAGTTTGTTCAGCCACTAATGCTAACTTTCTGAAGATGACACAACTGTATCCTGCGTACACTGATTTGATACACCAGACTGATCTAAGTTGTTAGGTTCTGAAATAATAGCATTGTTCTGCTCATGTTCTGTTGAAACTGAATTGTCTGTTTTACTCCCACAATTATCACCATTTTCTTCCTGTTGCAAAGTTTCAGAATCTGTAGCTGCCGCTGTTTCAGTTTGTTTCTCAGAACTGCCTTCAATTTCAGTCACTTCCTTCAAACTAGTTTCTGTCTGTGGTAACTTCACTGGATCTTCTGTGTCTTCAGCTTTCGCTGGACCACCAGTGACCCTGGGCCCTTGTTGCAGTTCTTGCAAATTGTATTTACGCAGTCTTGTATAATGCGGTGCCACGCCCAGACAGCACACAGTACAAACGACCTCCACCAACACAGCCACTTCAAAGTCCGTCCATGAAAACTGCACCTCCGAATTAATTTCCGACACGACCTTAGTCAAAGCAGGAATGACACTGGTCTTGCCACAAGTATTTCCGTTATTATTTCTGGCTTTAAAAAGGACAGTATAAGATACCGGCACTGTTGGGCTATCCCTTGAAAACACTGATGTCAGAACGTCTTTAGCAAGTTTTTCTATATCAGCAGTATGAGCCTTGCAGGTCCCAATGATGGGAAGAATTCTGGCAGCATAGCGAGCTTTCCTTAAACCTTTCTCCGCAATGTCTTCCATCACACGAACAACTATTCTGACAGGATCTTCCACAGTCGTACGAATAAACACACAATTTTTAGCTTTTGTGGCAACGTTTTGGAATCTTCTCTGGGCAGGTGTAGTACTTTTCAACCCATCAACTTCCTTCTTTAATGCTTTCTCTAAATCATCACAATCTTCATCTTCGTCATCAGATTCAGATACTGCGATCCCATCAGGTGGGGCTGCCTTTGGTTTGAACTGAAGAACAAAAAGACATGAAAATAATAATCAAATAAAAATATCTGAAAGGAAAACACCTGCAGTGACAAAAGGCCAAGGAACGGACTGATCCATGGTCTAGAACTTTCTAATCAAACTAAACATATTATCTGTAAGGTATATTTCAATCACTACTCTTGCACGGAAATCCACGTTTCATGCAAAATACATTAATTCAAATTTAATAACTAAATGAAGCTTATTTTAATTTTTTTTTAGTAAAAACATCTTCAACTATTTTTGTACAAAACAATAACATCAAAAGTTGGATGAAAAGCACCACAATCACTGTATCTTCACTATCTTTTCCCCTGTGTATAGCCAGAAAAAACACAGAACACAAGAAATGATTGGAAATATCAGTTATCAGTTCTGTAATAATTTTGTCAGTTCTGTGAACATGCATCACTTTGTAATCAAGAAATATTTCAAAGACAAATCACACACTAAACATGCATGGGAGCTCATTATCCAAATTCATCGAATTTGCTTCAGGCAACTGGTTTCTCAAAAGAACTATTAACATTTCTCATTAACCCCAAAGTCCAAAGTTCCGATATAAACATCTCACTATTTTCAAAATCAGTAATCTATAGAGTACATGGTGATTGCATGCTGAATACAGTTGTACTAGGGCCAATTTTGCTTTTGAATAGCCAGTAGTGCTTATAGTTGTTTAATTCTAAATATTTATTTGAATGTCTCGGGGGGGGGAGAAGGGGGGAGGAGGAGAG
>JBCAUA010007437.1:0-13312 GCA_038406235.1 Peronia verruculata | reverse complement strand
CAACAACAACAACAACAACAACAACAACAACAACAACAACAACAACAACAACAACAACAACAACAACAACAACGCTACATTCTGTTTACCAGGGCAACATGGAGCTCACGTTGTACGTGGTGTGAGCGTGCACGGATGCTGTCGTGAGCGTGCCGAGTGCTGTCCGCCGACAGACCAATGCCTGTGTGTGTGTGAGTGAGTTGTGTAATAGCGTGTCAGTACAGCCTGTAATGACTGCCCCCTGCGGCACCGGGCGATGAGCGAGCCAGCGGACAGCCAGTAGTGAGAGAAGGATGAGGAGCAATCCTTTGTCTTGTCACCGGTATATATATCAGGTGACACACGGCACAGAGTCAGGATGCGATAGGAACAGGTGATTTGTGATAACACATTATAGAGGCTGTAGAAAGAACTCCAAGCCCAAGGAATCGTAGACGTCAGAAGGGCACGATTGCCTAGCTACTGAAGAAAAGTCAGTTTACTCATTTTGTCTACAGAGACTTCATTTATCATTTTCTCGTATTACATTATACTTGGAAGTTTGTGTTGGTAAGGCGATCTTAAGGTGTTTTGGAGAGAAAAAAAAAGGGGGGGGAGGGGGGGGGAGACGTGGGGCTGAAGGGAGCACGGAGTAGGTGTGATAACCTTGTGATCTGCTGGGAATCCGCGGCTAACGATGAAAAGGCAATGCACTCTTTGTCAAACATTAATTTTGTAATAGTATATGCTGTAGCGTGAGTTGTATCAGTTGAATTGAGGAAAGTCACATAAACTTTGGAAATGGAAAGGTTGTGATGTGCTGCCCTCTTCTTTTGTGACACGGGTCAGAAATAAGGACCATCCGTGTCGTATTTTACAGTAGAAATTGTTTCCTCCTTCTGAAAATAATATGGTGTGATATAAATCAAGTTTTGGTGGACCTGCTTGTAAGACTTGTTGTTCGTTTGCTCGTTCGTTCGTGCATTCGTTCGTTTGATCGTTCTTCTTCTTCTTCTTCTTCTTCTTCTCTCTCTCTCTCTCTCTCTCTCTCTCTCTCTCCCTCTCTCTGTGTTGTAAATGTGAGGAATAAAGGCAGGGGTAAAGGATTTCTTCGTAGCTTATTCTGATGATAAACAGATAATATGTTGTATGTAAAACAAGTTTACCTTTGAATTCATTTATTTTCTATCCCGTTGACAACCTACATTCTGAACTCTTGAAAGCATCCCGTGGGCACCCGCTTTGTTGATGTGTTTTTGCTAAAGGTGAGATACGGGATGAATTAATGGACCAAATATACCTTTTTTCTTTTTTTGTTATAGATCCTAGAACCGGTTTGCCCATGTTTCTAATTGGGTCAAAGCTAATGTGATAATCTTCCTGGAATCTTCGGCCGGCTCACGATGAAAATGAAAATGAATACCGGCTGCCTGTCTTTGATTCTGTATAACATCATTAGCTGAAGCTTGAGTGATATTAGTAGATCTGTTTTTCATAAAGTGTGATATTGACATCGTATAGCGCGTTTACCTCAGAAAGTCGTTCAATAAAGTGGAACCACCAGGCTAAAATATTGAGATTTCTCAGATTCAGAATATGGTAGTAATACGTATTGAGTATGATCTGAAATATAATGCTCGCCATTTTCAGCGGTTGGCTAGCGTCCCTGTTCATTACTTATTCTTACTGCAGAGTATATCATATTTAGGTGAATAGGATAGTTTATTTACTGTGTGTCAAGTCTTTGATTTGAAAGTATTTCAGCTCCTTGTTGTACCCGAAAAGGCTGCATGTTGGCAGTTCGATAATGTAAGAATCAATTGTTCGGATTAGCTGAATTAAATAATCTGTCATCTGTGCAGCAACTATTTAATCTGTGTTGATTTTACTTCAGATCTTTTCGAATCAGACAGCCTCTCTCCCGTATGACATGTTCACAGTTCGTCATCATGCTGAATATTTCATCTTTATTCAACCAAATAAAACTTTATCTCTCTGAGTAGCCAGCCTTTGAGTATTTTGATAATAACCAGGTTTTAGATTTACTTGAATCAAATGCTTTGTCTTCCGTGTGGCAAGTCTTCGATTTGATAGTATTCAATATAAGGTTGAATCAAATTTGAATAGACTCCTAGATATATGTCCTCGACATGTTCTCTAGTTTGGTGATATTACGATAAATTGTTTGCCAGATGTCAAGGTGAACGTTAACTGAACCAGACACATGCTGGAGATCTGTGTTGCATATGTTGGACGAACTCATTGCCACTGTTGTAGTAGCCAGTTGTCTGAGTGGCATGTTCGATATTTTATGATAGGACAGTGAATGGTTCAGATCCATTTGAATCTAATAGTCTGTTGTCTATAAGTGAGTCTTCTGTTCGATAACATCATGGCGAGCATTATCTGTCTTTCTGAATAAAACAGTCTGTGTGCGTTTGCTGCATATGATTGACGTAGTATTTGAGGATGGTTCTTTGTGTAGAGAAAATTTCAGGTCCAGTTGACCTAGACGATCTGCTGTCTATCATATCTTTAATTTGACGATAGTCATGACGAATGTTACCTGCCTAATTGGACCAGACACAAGCTGGACACCTATCAGTGCTGTGTGTGTATGTGAAGCTCATTACGGCAGTGACACACACAGTTAAAGCCAGGGCCCTTCCCTTATTTCTCCCCTGGCAGAAGCCGTGTTTCCCACTAGATAATAGATTAAGCCCAGAAAGGTCACCCGCTGGCATTTCGTGTAACGATAAATATTCTTATGTCCTCTCCAGTTCTGTGGCTCCTGAGGGAGACATCAATTGTATTAGATAGAGAAAACCTGGCTGCTAGACCCTCTGGCCTTTTCCTTGCTCATTTTTGTTTGATCGATCTTCTTCCTTCTCCTCTATCACGCTGCCGTTGTCCTCATGGTCATCATCGGCATCATAGACATCCTGTCTTCATCGTCTTCATCATCGTCATTGTATACAAATGTCTTAAAATTAAAGACGCATTATCTACCGGGCAACAATCTGTGGCACTCGATACGTTTATACAAAATTAATAATAATTTAAAAAAAAAAGGTTTATACAAAATTAATAATAATTTAAAAAAAAAAAAAAAAGAAGTCATGATACGGGCCAAATTTTGGAACCTTTTCTTTTTCCTCGGGGCATAAAACATCATTTATCAGTGGCACCACTGTATCTAAATATTTTGATATTGAAGTAAACCGGCAACTACCCAGTACAATGCTATTAGTGAAATCATATTGAAATTCAAGTCATATTTCTGTCAAGGGACAGATTATTCAATACATTACTATTAACAAACAATCTAATAGGAGATTGTTGTGCTCAGTGCTATTTCTTCCCTTTATTAGACAAAAGAGGGATTGACGAACCAGTAGTGTAAAGAGGGGGGAGGGGGGGGGGGGAATCACTTTTGCGCCTTTTGCTTGAAACAGACGCCATGAAAAATTCCAGAAAAAGTTTGATGTAAAGAGAAAATTATTGTTATAATTTTATCAAATTTTTTGACGACCAGTCTTTCGAATGACAAGAGGTATAAGGATATTTTCCTCTTTATACTGCTTGCTCAACACATCGTTTGTCTGGCAAAGGGAAGTAAACGTCTGGTCAAAATGATCTGACCTTACACTAGGATACAAGTCCCTCTTCTGGAAGGGGCAGATGGTAGATAACCTGCGAAACGATCTCCCATTGCATGTAATTGTAAAATTGACATTGCTTTGTTAAACCTGCTCCACATTTAACTGGAGGCGATTTAACTGGAAGTCAATGCATTTTTCTTGTACATGTATTTTGAAGTCAGTATTACATGCTAAACAATTTTAGCCTCATGTTTAAATTTGATGCAACAAAAACAAGGGAACAAAATATACGTGTAATGTATTTTATGCTGGCATTATGGTTATTGCTATGTTATCATATTAAATTTTGGGCTGAAAAGAAATTTTTGTTTTAATAAAGTCAATGTTTCAAATGTCGAATACTTGTAATTTGATCTTTCCCATGTTTTTAACATTGTA
The DNA here is from genome assembly GCA_038406235.1 of Peronia verruculata. NCBI lineage: Eukaryota > Metazoa > Mollusca > Gastropoda > Systellommatophora > Onchidiidae > Peronia > Peronia verruculata. The sequence goes on along the minus strand of JBCAUA010007437.1, from coordinate 9,293 downwards.
TGAGGAGATAATTTCAGAGCAAAATTCCAGTTGTTGGGCACCAGACACCAGTCGACTGTGTTTAAATATAAAGATGTGACAACTCCGTTGATTCCATTTCACTTTACTTTTTTTTGGTGTTTTTTACTTGTTTTTATTCTGTCTTTATTGGACTGATCTTTCTTAAGTGAAAGATTAAAAAATTAAAACTATTAATTAGTATTAAATATGATTCATACACTGATGAATCATTCAATCTCAAGACTAAATAGATTAGATCTATGCTGTGGTAGAAAACTTACAATACTGAATGTAATTAAATTTTGTTTTCACCTTCAGGTCTTTTTCTTCTCCCAAATGATTTGACACTGGTTCATGGAAGTATAATTGGTTTACAGAACTTACATGAAATAATGTACAAAGTGTTATGTCTTTTGTCTTCACTTTCTAGTTTGGATATGAAGTTAGCCTCAGATTTGCATGACTGCATTCATCAGAAAACTGTACTGTGCATCTGAAAATGAAACTGCAGTGTTGTCTGGATCTTGAAGGCAAAGTATATAAATAATGTACCATAACTTCTGATACATGTAATGCTATGCATGTTCAGATATTCTGTGCATGATTTTCTGATGACTGACACCATTATTTTTTAATATTTTTGACTGGCTTTCGTTGTCTGTATTATAAAATATTGATTGTTTTGACTTGTACATGTACTTAATTTGTCTCCATTAGATTTAATAAATAAAGCAGTAGAGCATTTACAATTCTGTATTTTTATTGCTTTTTTATACCAATGTAAGGAAGAAAGAATGTTTTGGTCTTTTTTTTTTTTAAAACATAAACTACATTGTTTGCACTGCACAAATGATTTATAACTTTCCTGACCTTCAAAAGATTTGATAGGATCATGGATAATTATTCATTCTTCACAATGCTGAACAGAAATCTAAACGCAACAGGATTTTCTTACAATACAAATGCACTTTTAATTTGTTACAAAATAAAAGGCAATAGAAAGTCATAAAAATGACAAAACATTCACAAAACTAGCAAAATGCAGGTAGCTGATGACACCCATTATATGAAGCAAAGATATCACCTTGTCAATTACACTGGCTCAAATAACCTCTCACAAACAAGATACTATAGAATTGAACATCTATCTATGAATTTAATTTAGTTTTACTCTGAGTTTGTTTCTTTATGGACTATATATATGACACACGACATTATGAAATAAGGCATTCATCAAACAGAGGTGACCAGAGAAATCATGTGTTTTTCAACAGTGAAAGAATTTTTAAAGCAACTTTTTTTCTTCACAGAAGCTTTCTCTGTCAATCTAAAATTACATTTCAGAGTTAAATTTGCTGAAATAAAATAAGAACCCTAAATTTGTAATAAAGTGGTATGGCCTTATAAGGATTAACAAAAATGATAAGCCATTTTCTCACTAAATTCAGCTGCAGCAACAAGTCATCCCAGTTATATTTAATTGCCAATATCTTGACTTCTACTTGAGGTACAATAAAACTCTTTTCACAGAACAAAAGGGAAATGAATAATCTTCACAGAGATACCAGTAAATCCATATAGTGGTACTAGAAATTTGACAAGAGCCTGATTTCATTGTGTTGTATCTCATGAAGTTCTGACAACTAATGTTTGCACTTTTTTCTACAACTGCAAATATATTTTTATTTACTTGCCTTGAAGCATGCAAATCTACAATGTTGCAAATTTAAGTTGCAATCACAACCTTCCAAGAGACATGGCATACTTTAAGGCACAAATCAGGATTTGGATGTTTGTGTTTCAAAAAATACCTAACCAAACTTAAGAAAAATCATCACTTAAGAAAAATCATCATTGTCTTACAATGCAGACTAAACAGTCTCTTCAATATCTCTGCCTTCTATATATCCCACTTAGAATTATAGGGCAGATAGTCAGAACCTTGGTCTGTTCTCAAAAAGAAAAAACAGGTCATCTGAAAGCTCTAGAACATATGCACATTATGAGTAATAAAAAAAACTGTAACATTCAAGTAGGGGCATGTAAAAGGAAAAAAACACAAGAAATAGTTTCAAGCTATAAAGTGCTAAGAAAGGTGGGGCATTCATCCAGAAGTAGCTAATGGCCAGTTCACACAGATACAAAATGTGCTGTAATGCTGGGATTACAATTAATTATATAACAACATATTGTCAATTTATTCATCTAAAAAAAAAAGTATAGGATCAAATGACATGTATTCATTATGAAGAAAACACACAACAATACTGAATGTTTCTTGATCACTTGCGTGAATTTGGTGTTCCTTCATACCTATATGGAGTGAGAGACAACAGTAGCATGGTCAAAAATATCCAGTGACACACTGAAGACAAAATTCCACACTCGTCTTAATCTTTCTTAACAAGCGTACACAAAATACACAGGCATCAACAACTTCCTGGCCAGCAGGTTTCAACCCATGGTTCCCAAAATCCACAGCATGCCTAGATAGACCTAAACAAGACTTGATTCAGGACACAATTGTTTCTATCAGATTTTTTATATGGTGGGCTGTACTATTATTCAGCATATTTTTTGTCCTACACTTTTACTACATGTATTTTGTTGGTAAAATGGGAGTGAGAGAGAGAGAGAGGGGGGGGAGGGATGGGCATGGGTAAGCAGACCATAATTTCCATTTCAAAAGTTCTGCATCGAGACATTCATGTGACAGGATGGATCTGGACCAGTCAAAGTTACTGGTGGGTTCAAAATTGATGGATCTCTGTGTCGAGCAGCCTCCAGTTGACTTTCTTCAGACCTGCTGATTTCTAGCTGCTTTCATTCTAACTCTTGGCCTTCACCCCTCATTCATCACTCATTATAGCAAATCACTAAGCACAGCTCCACAAATGTTTAACATGCATCAATGCAGGATTAAGCAAGATGAAATAAATCCATGAAAGAAGTCTGTACTATCATAAAAGAGCATTACAAATAGGACAATATCAGCTGCATTACTAATCACTCAGGGGAAACAGTATCCTATTGGAAAAGATCTGGTTGCCTTATTTCTTCTATCTGCACTGCAATGCACAATTATTTTAAATTCCATCTGGTCATTCAGTGAAGCTGTATAAGATGGATGTTTGCATACATAGACAACGTATCTGGTTAGTTACCCATATAACAGTTTTTGATGGGTGTTTCCCTACTGAGTCATTTCTTGGAGATGACTATTATTTTACACTCACACACTCTGGGGTGACACTGGATGAGAAGCTCAGCACAATACTAAAGGCACAATTGCACATCGAGCATGATTAAAGCTTAAAATATCAAGCCACTTTAAGCCCATCAAACCCACAGGATAAATACATGAATGAAATTACTAAAACAAACAAACAAAAAGCAAGAACAAAAAATTAAAAATAACGTATATACATCCATCTCTCTTGTGGCCTTCATGTGGCTGTGAAAGAGAACATAAAAAAAAAAGCAAAAAAAAAAATTCCCAGGAAACCTTTCCAAACACAGATGATCAAATGGAATAAAACAAAACATGCATTTTGTTACTGTTCCTTCTTAACAGATCAGAAATCATAAAGAACTGTTAAAAATAATTCAAAAAAAGAAAAACAAGCTTATCCTATATAGTCTGATCAACTGATATGAATATATTTATTTCACAAAGAATGCCCTATTTAACTTGATTTTAATATCAGTAGCATGGCAAATTGACAAATCAATCAATACTTTGTCATTTGTGTCATTTGGCAAATTGACAAATCAATCAATACTTTGTCATTTGTGTAGAAGTCTGAAAAAAGTGCTTGAAAGTTGACTCATCACTTCCATGCTAGGCGCAACAATAATTAATTTGGGATCACATGTTGAAAACTGAATTTTTAGTATTAAATCTAAGTTCAATTTCTTATTCCTAACACATAAAAATGTTTTTTTGTTTTTTTTTTTAAAATTTTGCCTCCAAATGTGTTTTTATTAACACCGTTTTCTGATATGACTGCATTGAACAAATTCCAGAATAAGAGCATATTCCACTGATTTTACTCACTCTTTGCCAAGATGTAGTTGTGATTTATCACACTGAATTGTAATGCAGTACATTTTTTTTTTCACACTATCAATCTAATCCAGGACATTTGAGGGAAAAAACTATATAAAGGTATGTTCTCAAACTAAAGCAATGTATATCATTCATTTCTCTCTGAAATCTGTTCAAACTGCTTTCTGAAATTCTGAATGTATTTTCTCAAAAAGGATTTTTCTGTCTTGATCTCATCTTTAAAATTTCATAGAAAAGAAAACTATCAGAGCCATTTAAAACAATTAAAAAGCTACATCCATGCTATAAATTTGTATTAAAACTCATATTAGTTTTAAGGACTAAAAAACTGCTGAAGTATTCATTTGAAATTTGGCACACAAAACTGTTACATAAAGATGTCTTTTTACTCAAAAAAAGCTTTTCATGTTTGACTTTATTCTAAAAAAGAATGATAATAACTGAACAGGAAACCTGTGAAGATATTTGATAAGAATTGCCAGTTTAATAGAACAATGCATTATGATATTGTTGTTCTGTTTTCACTTTCCTTGAGTATCATTCAAAATCAAATCGTCCAAAATACAAAATTGAGGTGCGCACATTTTGAGTCATTGTATGATCCTACCTATATTCTAAAAAATTTCCTCTAGAGGCAGTGGCTTCTCTACTAGTAATCCATAAAGGCTCTAGTTTCAGAAACAACAAAGAACTCTCAGAAAGTGAAATCATCAACAATTTTATCCTCTTCCCAGACCACCGCATATTTTCACCTATTTGATTCTTCTTCATGAGCCATCAGACTACAATAATGTATGATGCCAGTGAGAAAAACATCTAATATATGTGGTGGTGTAATATATTTTATTGTATGTGTATGATTTCCTTCCCAGTTCAAGACCTGCTGATAATTAGGCTCTTCTAGTTTCTCTCTCATGATTAATTCTGCAATTTCGGATTATACACAATTTTGTTCAGATAAGTTTTCGAATCTATTTTAATGACTGATTGCTGCCCTCACAATAATAGTCTAAAAAAATCTGCTTGGCTCATAATACTTGGAGTTACAGTAGAAATTGATATATTTGACTTCCGGCAGGTTTTAGTGGATTGGATTCTACTGCAGTGCAACTTAATGTGGCTGCACACAGTAGATCTAGTCAGTGACCCATGAAGTCAGCAGGTCTTGTTTAGGTTTTTTTTCCCACATGCTATATAACAGCTCCAAGAACACATATAGAGGCAAACATTTCCTTAAAAGCTATCGATATGTTAGAAAGAAAAAGTTGAACTTTGGCTTAATGCTAAGATCTCACTCTCCAAGACGTGACCCCAGTCTGATTATTTTTGCAGGTGGCTAGAAATCAACCACTGCATTTTTTTAGCGCTTTCCCAGGACAGATACAAATAAGGACAACTTTCTTTAAAATATTTAAAACACACGAGTTATGTATGCTGAAGAATAAAAGTCGGGGATGTCAATCTGTTTACATGAAAAAGCAGGAAAAGTTCCTGGCATATTCTTCAGCAACACATAAAACTGAAGACTGAAGTATGTTAATGGTAGATAATACAGGATTTGGGGAGAAATTACAGACAGCCAAAAAGTAGGAAATCCTACTAAAGTAGGAAATTTGACATCCCTGAAAAGTGTTGTGCAATGCCAGAATTTCTGTCTGTCCAGCAGAGGGATGTTCTATCGGGATGTTCTATTGATTAACAATTGTTGTGTCATTTGATTCTGATTTATTACAGGTCAATATTTACAGTTCAATGGTCATATCCATTTAAATAAATTGACAATCAGCTCAATATCTCCAGTATAGCTGAGGAAAAAAAAACAGAACCACATGTGTCTCTACATTTCAATAAGCTGATACTGAACTAAGACTATCAACACTGAGATTAAAGTCACATAATGATATTACCATGAAAATCAGTGGCTTGAAACATTTCTATGCCCCCTTCAGTGGCAATACACAACGACCTGATCTATTCGTTACTGCAGAAAATGCTTCAATTCTTTGATTCTCATATATTTTTTTCCACATATCAAATGCCTTGGAGAGTATGTGGTGTTGCTAGTTGAGGTTCAGCCAAGACAGTATTATTATGATATGATACCTCACTTACTCTCTTTCTCAGCCATACTTCAAGTTAACGTGAGTTTCTATAAATCCCTTGATATAATAAATAATGGATAATAATAAAGAATAATAAAGAATGGAAACAGTGCATTCCTTCATGCTGTTAAATTCGCAATAATGTAAAGAATTGCACTAGGCCTGTGCATGACCGACAATATTCGAGGCTGGTTAATCGAGTCCATGACTGTCGATTATTATATTGGTTAAATATTTTCTTCTTTGCCATGTGTTACATCACAGCAGTTATGGTTATGGCCTTCACCTTAGTCATGACCAAAAACAAAAAAGCAACCATCCATATTCAGCCTGAGTTTTGCTCACCTGACCTCTGACAGGGGACTCAGATTAAGAAAAACATGGGATGTGACACACTAATTCACAAATCTGACCTTGTAGATCAATCAGGCATCGAAGTCTAGTGCAGTTTGATACCAAACATTACCATATAAGGCTCATAAACTAAAATTTTAATTAAATCACAAACAATGACGATCACTTCACAAGTAAGCATTTTGTAATAACAAACTACTTGTCAAACATCTGCTTGGAAGTAGTATAGTGGGGGAGGAGGAAATTCAAAGCCCGCCACCTCGAAGGCTATCATTCTAATGGTTTTAACCCTAAAGTAATCACAAGAAACAGCAGAATGCAATATTACCACAATGATATTGATTTATGTTCAAGAAATGAGAGTGTGGATACAAATGGCAGTACACATATGAAATGAATGTCCTCTTTTTCTTACTGTAATACAGCTCTCTAAAATGTAATTCACATGCAAAGTACCATAAGAAACACCTTGGCGGTCGCCCTTTTGGCATTTCTAGGGTTAAAAACTGAGTAGAGCTCAGTGAAATGTTTCTTTCAGATTTTTTTCTCTCTTTCATTAATAAAAGGAAAAAGGCTCACACACAGGGGGAAGGATATGAGAAGGGTGACATTCAGACGAATGCATGTCGCTGATGGAGGGAGTTTTCCTGAGATCAAAGACACCGGTTTAGCTATCTGATGAATGCATTAAGCTTCACGGTCTATCATGACCGACAATGTAACCGATCTTTGGTCATCATAATTGATTAATTGATTATGAGTCCATGACTGATATAACTGGTTATCATGACCAATCATGCACAGGCCTAATTTGTGCAAGCGAGTTCTGTTAGCCAAATCTTCAAAGGTAAAAAATGAACTGAAACATGACCTGACCATCTCTATGGCCTTGATACAAATGGATAATCAATCATCTATTGTATATCATTAGCAAAGCTGATACTCCTTTTAGTGTAATGCAGCTACAGCAAACTAACTTAATTTTTCTCTGGCTTGTGCACAAAAGAAAAACTGGTTCAAACTTCGAAGGGAATGTTTTACAATGCTAATTTCCTTTTCTTAAGAATGGCAATGACTTGCTTTTCCAATACACAGAAACTAACTCATAGTAAGAGTAAGTGTCATTATCCAAGTGTAGTTCAGGACTCTGAAATAGAACATAATATTGGGGAGGCATCAAACAACAACAACAAAAAAAATTTTCATTATGTCCTATTGTTCATGATTCAATTCACAGCTCACCATCCTCCATCATTTCATTGTCCCTGCATCTGATCTCCCTTTCATGATATTCATCTACTACAAGGTTCTTGCCCTCTGCACCAAACATTTCCGATCTTTTGGCCATTTCCCTCTGCCTTTTTAAGATGGCTGCTTTGGCCCTGGCTATAGCTACTGTTATGTCCTCCACTTCATCGTCCTCCTCATCCTCCTCCTGTCCGTCAGAGGAGTCATCCTTGGGCTCAGGAGTGGCTGGTCTTTCTGGCAAGTCAGCGGTGTCACATTCATTGTTACTGTCCAGAGCATTGAAAACTTCTAAGTCCTCGGCTGGGGTAGGTGTGTCTGGACGATCAATATCCATCGCTTTTCTTGCTGCTTCTGCTTTCTGTTTTTTCCTAGCTGCCTTCTTCCTGAACAGTTTAAAATACAACAAATGATATCTCATTCACTTGCTCATCTTCAACGCTTCTTGTATTTTCTAATACTATAGGCATTGTACACTTATAGACAATGATCTTATCTCAATCTCTTCTTACACTTTGGAAACAAAAAAAAAAAAAAAAAATAGGCAAAACATTTCTTAGAACAATTTCAGGTTATGGTTATGTGTCAGACTGACAACAAATGATAAAGACAGAAATAATAAAAAAAATATGTAAATCAGTTTATGGCACAAACTGATTTACCTTTCACTGCAAAACATCACTTAGTATAAACAGAGACCAAACATAATTTTATTTTATTAGACTCATGTCCAAATCTGTGTGAAATGAAGAGCAGACTATGGTCATACTGAATGTGCATGTAAGCAGCAAGCAACATTTCCATACTGTCAAGTTCCCCATGTTAGAAATAACTGTCATGTCTTTTTTTTTTTTTTTTATCTGAAATGAGTTACCTTTCCAGCTTATCTCTTGTTCACAGCTTATTCCTGCCAAAATGCAACATTCCTTCAGCATAAAATGGTAATGCTAACAAGGCTCACAGAGGCAAAAATCAAAACCCAATTTCAATACAGTAAACTTTAATCTAGCACATAGCTCCTTTAAAAAAGCCACTTTTCAATGCCATATTCAAAACATATTCTTTTTTTGTCTTCATCTAATAATTCAAACAGATCATAATAAAATGAAATTATCACTTTTATTTGGTTTGCACAAACACTTTCCTAACTGACATCCTACTCTCAAGGAAAGTGTCACTTGATGATACAAGTCATTCAGTACAAGGCCACAAAGCTCTACATGGGTTATAATTTCCAAAATGCTATCGATGATACTATGTTATAGTACACTACAATGCCTTGCCTTCTGCATATAAGACATCAAAATATTCTTTAGATTAAAATAAATCAACCTCATGTGTGACTATGCTGAAGAACTTTAAAAAAAAAAAAAGGCAGATCAAAATAAATTTTAAACATGACAATATGAACAACTGATAGCTGAACTGATCCCTCCACATTGGGCGAAGGGAGGAAGCTGTAATAAAGTTTTCAAATTAAGGGGGGGGGGGGGGTGTGCGTCCCGGAGGTGATTTTTTTTTTT
>JBCAUA010007395.1:0-13313 GCA_038406235.1 Peronia verruculata | reverse complement strand
GCAGAACCCGCGTTTCGATCCCGGCACTGTTTTCTCCATGAGCAGACGCCATACCCATTGAGCCACTGCGTCCCCTTCCATTTGCAATCAGATTCACTCTTGCGGAGTGATTGTCAGCAAGGCATAGAGTGAAAGTATACAATCCCACCTTTACCGCAACCTCGATCTTTTAATTTCTACCCATACTCTAGAAAGGCCGCTCTGTCCTCTGCTGTTCTTTGAGAAAGAGCAAGTCTCATTCCTGTCCATTTCAGATGTCTTTCTATCTCTTCACGAGTTCAATTGCCTCTTTCGCCTTGACTGTGCCTTGTAAGATCGTTTTCACAAGGCCTTACGAGAGAGATACCTGACCATATCATTCTTAGCTTCATTCGTCTACCACACTGGGCAGACTTTCGTGAGGGCCTATGGGCTTTTAGAGTCTTTTCTGAGATAACCATCCGCAGGTGATCAAAAAGTGAAATAAATACTAAAGACTCTTCTGTTTGGACCTTTTTAATTTTTGGATAGCTCCATAATACTATTTCTCAAATATGTGATATATATCCCCGTAAGGTTTGTGTTTTTAAACCTTCGTAGAGTTTTCATTATCAACTTTTCTTCTACTGATTTTTTTTCATCTTTTGCATTGTATAGGGTGATGTACCATTTCGTTTAAATATGATTGAGATGTTACGCACTTATTCTAGGGGAGGTATTTGGTATACTTATCTATTTTTATAAGTACATATCGTGTCTTGTCTTCATCCTTATTCTACAATACATATTTGACTTTTCTACTTTAAAAATACGAAATTTAACAACAACAGCAATTGTATTCACTGACTGTCTTTCAGTTCCTCTTATGTTCACTCCATCTTCTCTCTGTCTCTCTCTCTCTCTCTGTCTGTCTCTGTCTCTGTCTCTCTCTCTCTCTCTCGCTCTCTCTCTCTCTCTCTCTCTCTCTCTCTCTGGATCTCTGATTTCTTTTTCAACCTCTCATTATTCCTTGCATTTTTTGTTTATTTATTTATTCATTTTTGATTGGGTTAATTTCCTGGCTGAGTGAGATGAATTCTCCGAATAGATCTCTGCAATATTTTCTACGTCACTGTCTTGTTTACAACTTGCTTGTTCTCTGGCGTGACATTTTCATTTGGATATTTACCATTATTTATTATTCCCCTGTTTGGAATTGTTTTTAATGGCTCTTATCTGATGAGAATATCCTGCTTAAGATATGATACCGTTAGAGCACTTAAGACTCTATCTGTGATATGTGAAATGTGTGATATTTAAATACAGTTGTCAATACATCTTTTATCCCCGTGTTGAAAAAGTGAATTATTTAATGTCTGTTGTATTTTCTCAACTGTAACATCACAAAAACATCAGCGTGTTTGCTTCTTAGGCACACAATATAAATAAGAATCTTATATCTTGTTTATACCTCCCCTCTCTCTCATTCTCTTTGTCACATTCATTTTCTCTCTCTCTCTCTCTCTCTCCCTTATATATATATATATATATAATCTTCTCATTTAATTTACGATCTATATCCATCTATTAATCCAGTAACCTTTGAATCCATCCATTCATTCCTTTATTAGATAATTATATCCATCCTCCCATCCATCCATCCATCTACCCATCCATCCATCCATCTACCTTTTCATCCGCCTAGCTAATCAATGAGTACACTATAATGATATGCACCGATCTATCTATCTACTCGTATATATTTTTGCTGGTCTGCCAGCCAGGCTATTCGTCTTTCTAGCTGTTCAAATTTGAAAAAGAATATCTTAAACAAAAGTGATAGAAATGGCCTTTATGAAAAAAACTGACACTTAACTCTAGTACACATTGAACTCTAAACATATCAGAAAAAAAAAACTTGGTGGAATGCAAAAACTAGTATAATGAAGTTAATGCATGTTCAGGAGATGAAAATTTAGATCCTATGGTAATATTAGATCAGTGCCTCTCTACGTATTCTTGTTTTCTGGAAACTAATTTCAAGTATGCTTAACTACATTCAAAGAGCAGATAAATCCCTTTCTGATTCCAGGGGTAATGTCTGACACTCAGAGTATTATTAACCTTATCCCTGTGCCTGTTTGAGTGTGAATCCATTATAGATATGAGCCCGTTCTTTGATGTGATAAATATGAAATGTCGATATGCTTCTCATTTCTGCTTTTTGTTGTTGTTGGTTTGTTTTTCTTTTTCATCTTCACCACAAACTTGCATTAGGGTTTACCAAGAATTATGACAGAAATTACAAAAGAACTTTCACATTTAAGGCCTGTGACTACTTGTAAGATTTTGGAATGAAATTAAGAAAGCGCATACAATATATAATATTCTTCGATCTCCTAACAACACTCCGGTGAAAATAAATAAAGATCTGTTTGGTTTATAAGTAAAAATTTAATTGTTGGAGTGTACCGCTCCTGGCCACATTTTTGCAAAGGCATAGAAGAAATGGCAAAGATGTTCTCCCCCCCCCCCCCCCCTCCATCCTTTTTGGTTACAACAACGAGATACCCATGATTCACTATTTCATTGCTCCAATGAAAAAAAAGTAGATATAGTGTGTTTTATACGCCAACAGAAATGTAGACTTTTATTCTGTGCTGAAGAAAGTTAAAGAATAAACGGTAATTAATTTGGGGAAAAAAAATATTGTATGCGGCCACAACTCAATTTTGTAGTGCACTGGTTAAGGGAGGAGTTGTCTTTTAACCAGCCCTTTGTCATGTATTTTGTCTTTTATGGCTGTCTTTCTCTCGTTTCCTTTCCTTTCTCCTCTTGTTCCACTCACCGCCAAATTCCACGAGAGCCATTCTTCTTCTGTCTATTTTTCTCCCATCCCTCTCTGGTTAAGGGAGGAGTTGTCTTTTAACCAACCCTATGTCATGTGTTTTTGTCTTTTTTACTGTCTTTCTCTCTTGTTTCCTTTCTTTCCTTTCTGCTCTTGTTCCACTCACCTCCGCCAAATTCCACGAGAGCCATTCTTCTTCTGTCTATCTTTCTCCCATCCCTCTCTGGTTAAGGGAGGAGTTGTCTTTTAACCAACCCTATGTCATGTGTTTTGTCTTTTATACTGTCTTGCTCCCTTGTTTCCTTTCTTTCCTTTCTGCTCTTGTTCCACTCACCTCCGCCAAATTCCATAAGACCATTCTTCTGTCTATCTTTCTCCCTCCCCTCTCTCCTCCCTAGCCCTGTCTTATTCTCTCCAGCATCTATTTTCTTCCAGCTGAAGCTCATTCCTCAATATACCCTCTATTGGTGAAGCCCCAGATCCAAACACGTTCATTATCACCATACTGGTGTTAAAAGTTAAAGTTAAAAGTTAAAAGTACCATCCCTTGACCCCCCAAGAGGGGAAATCGTCTTGGCCATTTCAGACCGCGTCGCCGCAGTGCAGCGCCACTGTACTTCCCCTGTTATACATCAGGTACCCGTTTTACAGATGGGTGGGCTGAGGAAAATTGTGTGTTAAGTATCTTTCCTAACGATACAACGTGCTACTGTTCCGATTCGAACCACCAACCTCTGCTTCCAAAGGCCACAGCACAAACGACTGAGCTAACACGCCACCTGTTATTATTAGAGCAGGAGATTATAATCAAGCCTTTGATAAGCAACTTGCTTGTAGCCAGCGAATATTACTGGTATGTCACTGAATAAACCCTGAATGAGCAAGAGCATGAATGGCTGACGGGCCAGTCAACAATAACTTGATCATCCTCCCCACAAGAAACCCAAAATTGAATATTTTGAGCAAAAACCTGATTTCAGGAATCCCCCACCCCCCCCCCCCCCCTTCCTCTCTTCATTAAGGAAATGAGGAAAGTTTATACAGAACTGCAGTTTTTTTTGTTTTTTTTTAGCATATCCAATCACATCTCCCGTAATCTTGTCGACCGTCGGGGCACCAATCCCATACCAGTAGTCAAAACAATTTGAAATTAATACAAGACATAGAGAAAGGGCTACATTTACACATCCCAAGACAAAACAGGCTTTTACAGCTTTTGGCTATACATGGATAGTGAATGGCAACAATCCTTTCTGTATTGGGGAAAAAAATCTTAATCTTCCAAAAGAATCTTAAATTGGCACTGGCTTGTGGCAGGGATTGATTTCATTGCCAGTCCTCCCACTGGAGGATGGAATGACACGATGATCGAAAACCTGCACTTTTTTTTTTTTTGGTCAATGACTCAATGGTCCCCTGGCTTCCTCTGTGTAGGAAGCCTGATGATGTTCTAGCCCTCTCAGATAAGGATGAATATATTTTGGAAGTCCGTGTGTATGTCACGCACACTAAAGAACCCTTGGCAGTTCATAATCAATGGAAGTAAGCGGCATCACAAAACCCAAGAAATTATGAATGTTAGTTGGGGCTGTGGTTTCGTGCTGGAAGGCCATTAATCATCCTCCCCACCCATCTGCCATGGGCTCAACAGTCAGAACGACACTGAGCCAGTGAATTCTCTCTGTGACTCAGAAATTGGCCAACTTTAACGCTTTACAATACTTCTCCCCCATCTAGATTTAAAGAATGCATTTGAAAGTTTAGTTTTAGCTCTTTAGTACAACAAAATCACATGTCCCTATGTTAGATAATGTGAGTGAAATAGATGTTTGAAAAGTATGCATAGAAACCTACATTTCTGCCTCTAATTAGTTAGGTAATTAATTATATCTCAAATTTTCCACACGGTGAAGCATTAATTTTTGAAGGACTGTGACCTTCTACATTTCTGTGATCCGAGAAAAATGCTATTTTCAAAGCCCAAAAAGAAAAAAAGAGGAAAAAAAATGTGTCAAAAAATGTCAAAAACTGCGGCAAAAAGTGCCAAAAAGCCAAAAAAAAAAAAAAAAATGCGGCAAAAAGTGCAGTTCATAAATTGCAACAGATCTTTATAACGTTTTCAGATAACAGTTTACACAGCCCACTAGCGAGCATAAAACAGGTCTAATTAAAGTAATGACAGGGTTAGTAATTAAGCTAAACACCTTTTTTAAAAGAAGGCACTGCTGACACGGATAATCTCCTGATCCTCACTCCATAATTGTAATACAAACATGACAAATACAAGATCAATGGACAGGGCGAAAACTTGATGTCACTGCATTTATCATCAAAGGTCACAATAAATAAAGCTGATATAGCTGAACACCTATTGTAGTACCTCAGCCTGACAAACCGCTACACACATACAAAAATTAAACCAATTTATTAAGTCTATTCAGCCAGTCATATAAGTTTCCAAAAAGGGTGTACTAATAATGATTAAACACAGAAAACGAGGTATTGGTTGTCAAACAGAAACTCCGGACAACCAATTGCATCAGCCCAGTAGTCTTTTCAAGAGTCATATCTTCATACTGGCTACTATGTCTTGCAGGCCTGGAGTTGACTGGAAACCCTCCTCTCTTCTGTGCTTTTCCCCTTACCCCTTCTCCTAAAGTCACTCTCCATAGCTAGCAGTAGGCCCAAATTCAGATCTAAATTATGTAGATCTATATAAATATGTTGAAGACACAAAGCCAGATTTCATTCTGGCTCACTCTCAGATTCTGACCCACAATCATCACAATCATCATATTCGTCTCCTCATCCGGTAAAATACCCATACATTTAGATTTTTTAAAAATGGACGGGGGTGGGGGTACACGACTGCGTTTTTCAGACATTCTGCTGGATTTTTTTTTTTTTTTGAGCTAGGCGTCTGCTAAGGGATTGTTTTCATTCTGACTTTATTAAGTGCTGTGGAGGTCCTCTATAGATGCAGCATTAAAGAAACCACTAGTTATGTACAAGTATTTGTTTTCCTGCTGGGTAAGAAAAGTCTGCCAAATTTTAAAAACAATAATAAAAATCAACAAAGAATTTTTATTCACTTCCATAATTAAAATACACAAAAATGCCGAAAAATGCGGAAAAATGGCAAAAATTGCCAAAAAGGCAAAAAGTGCGGCAATCATGCGGCAAGTGGGTAAAAATGCAGCCGCATAAAATGTGGTGCGGCCACAGACATTTAAACTCTTAATCCTCTAAATTACATAACCTCATCACCAATGCTTTTTATGCTAAAATAGGGTAAATATCACAACCTGTGCTTATCAAGACAAACGGGCCACAAATTGAATAGTGTTTGACATCTTTCGCATGTGCTTACAATGGAAAAACATTCATGGGGCTACATTGTATGGAGTGTGTAGAACCTCTTTGAGGAAAAAATGACTCAGAGCAAAAAGTATGTGTGAGACAGTGAGAAATTGCATTAATTTTATGTCTAGTGTTGTAATAAGAGATGAAAAAGGCAGGACCCACTCTAAGTATATGTGCCAACTCGTCTCTTATCTATTAGAGATGTCAAACGTGGTTGAATTTCAAACAGCCAAAGAACCAGCTGAATACAATAATGATATCTGGTGTGCTTTTGATAGTTAAAAAACACCTCAACTCTGGTCCCTGTACACTCACAGTGCACAACTGAGACTAGGATATGTCACAAGGAAATAGAATATTGCAGAGTACAAGGAAACGGAACACGCCAGAGTGAAAATGTGACAGTGTTGAACATGGCAGAGAACACTAAAGAAATATTGTGTAATGGAGAATATTGGTATATGTACCAGTATATTTATGTTCTATTACCTCATTCTGTTTTCTAATCCCACAGAGTATTTATTTAACACTCTCAAAATTTCTGAATCCTTCAACTTTCACATGTCAATGTGTGACATCACCACACATTGAACAGTTATACACCACAACTGACGACAGTCACAGCATAGTTAAAAAAGGGCCTCTAGCAAATGATGAAGAAAAAGAGTTGCTCACTTCTCTCATCAAAAAACAAAAAACTAAACACTGATCCCCACCGAAGAATTGTGAGGTGCAAAACAACAAAGAGTAAAGAGCAAGACACAGAAAGCAACTATAAATTTATATCAAAGCTTGAAAAATGGGCTGGTGGCACTCAAAATGATTTGGAGAAATTACGGTTCATAATGAATTCTCATCTTCTTCAAGTCGGCCCAATGATTCATGTAGCAGTTCATCCTAAATCAGGCAAAGGAAAGGCCACCAAACAGAAGTTATTGGATAAGGATCAGCTTTTTGTCTCACACACACAATCTATATCTATGGGAGGAAAATACAAAATATGTTTATATTTGAATGAGAAATCTCCAAAATAATCAACAGTCATGATATGGAAGTGTTATATATGTGCTTGTTTTCTCTATTTTGGTGAAAGACAAGAAAGTAATAACGCATTACATTCTATATACGTCTTTCAACCTCCTGATGGAGGTTATCTCGATGCTTGCAGAAATCCATATGGCCCTGGAGTATCATTTCTTGAATGGATAAAAACAGCTGCATAAGGATAGAAACTGCCATGGAAGCATTATTTTGGTGACAAGGCAACTATATTTGGCATATATGTGCACAGAGATATTGCCTATAATGTTTAAATTCAATCTGAGGCATGGTTGTGTGATTAATCGTAGTTGAATGCATCACTCATAGTCATAATTACATAATGCGATGAAAGTTTGCCCAACTTCAGAAGGGTTTTCTGGCAAAAGTATTTAAGCTAGAGTCTGGTTTCTTCACGAAACATTACAATCACTTAAGCTCAGTACAGTCAAACAGAAACCATTCTGGCATTCCTTAACATAAAAGGACAATTTAATGAAGAAACAGTCTACTGTCCTGCCACAGCGCAACACCTGCAAAGCAACCTGATGCTTGTGACCCCGCTTGTAGTTTTGGGCCACACCTAGCACAACTTAAGTGCCACCGGTGTGACACCCTGCACTGTTCAGGCAATATTTGCAAATTCCAAATTTCTACCCACAAAAATTCTCAGGCAAAATACAAGCAGCCTCTTAAAGCTCAGATAATCTTACATCAAAAGGACTGAAAGGCTTAAGAAAAACAAAATCATACTACAACATTGGACATGCCATTTACTTATGATAGCTCAATTTGCATTTGATTTATTATTGTGGTTGTCGCCCTTGGCTGCCAGTGAGAGTGTGCAGCATAATATGTTACCTAGGCTAAACTAACCTACCATGATGACTAAGAAATTTGCTTGGAATGAAAAAAAAAACTTATAATTTGTGGCACAAATTGTAAGTTCTCGGGAATGACTTTGATGCAAGCAAAGAAATCTGCAGAAACTTCAGCCCAAGTTCCTGTAACATCTGTAGAAGTTTAAACAAAGAGTCATTCCATTGACAGTATCAGGGTCACAGTTCACTTATAGGAAAACATGTCATAAAGATATAGTTATTCTTAGAGAATGTCCTAGTTTTCACAGCAAAATAGGAACCATTGATTAAAAATGTCAAGACTTTGTTTGACATACTTTTCCTTCTTTCATCTTTTCTGCAAAGCCAAAACCAATGAGCTTCCAACTTCCTTTTCTGGTAAGCAATATAGACTGAGGATTGATGTTGCAGTGGATGATCTTCTCACTGTTGTGCAAATAGGCAAGAGCATCTGTTATCTGAAACATATTAAAATTGTTTATTTCTATTTAGAAAGGTTGAGTCTGTTTCTCATATTTGGTACTTTCTGGGCATGCTTTCTTCTACTGTTGTTTATTTATTGTTTACCTATGCTGGATATTAAGTTCATTCACTCTGAATTTTGACCACATGAGACACAACACGATGAAATTAGGCGTTCATCAAACTGAGGCAGTGGTATATAAAAGGGACCAAAAAGCCCTTAGAGGTGTACCTAGTCCTTCCAACTACTTTCTTTGTGCAATTCTCTATACTCAATTTTCCAGCACCAGGGGCCAAGAAAACCCGGAAGAGGTACCACAGTCAGCATCCTGTACGAAATCTCCATTGCTAGGAATCAGATATCCTGAGGAGGTACAGTAGCCCACGGCCAACATCTTTTACAAACCCACAATTGCCAGGCACCAAAAATCATGGGATGTACGGTAGCCCACAGTCAACATCCTGTACAAACTCTCCATTGCTGGGGGATCAAAATTCCGGAGGAGGTACACTAGTCCACAGTCAACATCTTGTACCCATTCTCTGTTGTCGGGAGGTGAAAAATCCCAAGGAGGTACACCTAGCCCACGGCCAACATCCTGTATGAAACCTCCATTGTCCATAGGGAGCCTACCACACATAGTGAACTTCCATTTAAACATTTGTAATTACATAATATATCAGAAGAGTGTGAGCAATGCTAGGAACAAAGTTACCATGAGAGGCATACGCTGAAATACTATGGGGAAGCTTGTCTCATCGAGAGGTGAAGAAGAAGCATCATATATCCCAAGCTAAGTATATGCCACTTCGCAGAAATCTCGAAGAGCAGCTAACAAACGAAGATGTACAAGGCATGCAGATTTGGAAAGAGCTCACAATCAAATGTAAACATCTGGCAAAGATGGTATTCCAACAAAGAGAAGCAAATACTGGAACAATCTGAATATACATTTTACAAGAGATATCAAATTCCAAGACAGTTTTTTTTAGCGATATCGTCTGCTTTCAGTAGTTTTGTGGAAGACGGAACAATACTAGACTTTGTATATACATATCCACCAAATCAATTTTGCCCTAGTGTGGGCTAACTTTGAATTATTGTTGCCAATGCGTTGGAGCCAGAAAAAACGACGTACAGGCCAATGTACCGATTGCATTGTTACCACATCCAACACTTCTCCAATAGGCTTTGAAGACAACTCTACCTGCAAATTCTGTGCCATAGACCACTGTGTTGCTAGCAAGAAGTGCATTCTTTAGAAAAACAAAGATCTTCCTACTACAGAAGTGCAAAAGCAAATCTCCACTTGAAGTTCCAGAGAAATTGTAGTCGAAGACATCGTTTGCAATGTGGAGAACTTGTACGACAATGATTACCTTGGATGGGATATATGTGGATGTTGGAGAAATTGATAGCAAATTGCCCATGTAAAACAAACATCTGTATACGTAGGATAACAGCTGGGGAAGATGTTTGTGCGAAGCAAGGACTAGAACCCACAAAAATTGGAAGAAACTTTACAACCACCCACTATACAGATCTGCCAACAGTAGCATCTGTCTGTTCTTATTCTTGCATCTATCTACTGCAAATTGTTTGTATATATATTTTCCCTCTGGAACATGTGAAGCTTTTTTCCACATGTTGAATAGAGGTGCTATTTCCAATTCTATTCCACCTCTTGGTTTGGCAAATCTGTATGGTGGGTGGCTTTTTAGTTTTTTCCAATTTTTGTGGGTTCTAGTCCTTGCTTCACACAAACATCTTCCTCAGCTATTCTCCTCCATATACAAGTGTTTGTTTTACATGGGCAATTTGCCATTGATTTCTCCAACATCCACATACTCCCATGCCCCATTCAAGTCAATCGTTGTCATACAAGTTCTCTACACTACAAACGATGTCTTGGACTACAATTCTGTGGAACTTCTAGTGGGATTCTATTTTGCACTTCTGTGGTAGGAAGATCTTTGTTTATCCAAAGAATGCACTTCTTGCTAGCAACACAATGGTCTACGGCACAGCATTTGCAGGTAGAGTTGTCTTCAAAGCATATTGAAGGAGTGTTGGTTATGGTAGCAATGCAATCGGTACATTGGCTTAAACATCTTTTTTCTGGCTCCAACGCATTGGCAACAATGATTCGAAGTTGGCCCGCACTAGGGCAAAATTGATTTGGTGGATATATATACACAAAGTCTAGTATTGTTCTGTCTTCCACAAAACTACTGAAAGACAGACGATACAGCTGAAAAAACTGTCTTGGAATTTGGTATCTCTTGTAGAATGTACATCCAGATTATTCCAGTATTTGCTTCTCTTTATAGGAAAGATATAGATGTTTGCATCTGGTTGTGAGCTCTTTCCAAATCTACATGTCTTGTGCATCTTCGTTCATTGGCTCCTCTTCCAGATTTCCGTGAATTCACATATACCTAGCTTGGAATGTATGATACCTCTTCTTTGCCTCTTGAAGAGACAAGGTTCCCCATAGTATTTCGGCGTATGCTTGCTCACACTCTTCTGATATATTATGTACTTACAAATGTCTAAATGGAAGTTCACTAATGTGTGGTAGGCTCCCTATGGACAATGGAGAGTTCATACAGGATACATGGGCTAGGTGTACCTCCTCTCAATTTTTTATCCCCTCAGCAATGGAGAATTTGTACAGGATGTTGACCGTGGGCTAGTGTGCCTCCTCCGTTTTTTTTTTTGTTTTTTTTTATTCCCCCAGCAATGGAGAGTTTATACAGGATTTTGACTGTGGGCTACCGTACCTCCTGAGGTTTTTGGCCCCAGGCAAGGGAGGGTTTGTAGGAGATGTTGGCTGTGGGCTACCGTACCTCCTCGGGATGTTTGATTCCTGGCAATGGAGAGTTTGTACAGGATCCTGACCGTGGGCTAGCGTACCTCCTACAGGTTTTTTTTTTTTTTTGGCCCTGGTGCTGGAAAAGTGAGTATAGAGAATTGCACAAAAAAAGTAGCTGGAAGGACTAGGTGCACCTCTATGGGCTATTTGCCTCCTTTTATATTCTACTGAGGTGACCAGAGAAATCATGTTTTTCAACACATTTTTTTTTTTCTGCATAGAATCCTTCTACATCAATCTAAAAATACATTTCAGAGTCAAATTTGCTGAAATACAATGACTAAAAGTCCCAAAATCGTATTTAAGTGGCATGGCTTATTAATAAGGATTGATAAGGATTCACAAAAATGATCCACCATTTTCTCACTAAATTCTGCTGCTGGAACAGGCCTCACCCATTGTCCTTAATTGCCAATATCTCAACTTCTGCTATAGGTAGAACAAACACTTTTTTCACACATAGAAAGGGAAATGATTAATCTTCACAGTGATACCAATAACTCCATATGCTAAAAATTTGACGAGCGCCTGATTTCATCGTGTCGCATCTCATGCAATTTCAGAAAAAAACAGTTTTTCTGATTGTGTTACACACTGAACATACATATGCAGATCCACACACACAAACAAGCACACAGATGTGTGTACCATTACCTGTATTTGTCGTAACTGGATGATTTTAGCTATTTCTAAGATTGCAGTGCAACCTCAAGTCAGATTATTAGTTTTGAGCAGCTTCAGGTTATATATATCCATAAGAGAGTTGAGAAAAATGTGCTATAATTTGGACATCAACTGCACAGTGGTTGACAAAAGCAACCCAAGAAGAACTTACTCTTTTCTGTTTTCATGGATAAACTACTAAAAATTTGCTAGTCGCTCAATCTCAATGCCTGAATGGAAGAGACACTTTTATTGAAATTACTGGTTTTCTACCAAAGACTCAATACATTTCAGTCAGCCATGAATACATGTATACTTTATGCTGCCAAATCCGCGCCTCTATTTTTGGCTACTTAGCCTAAATCTCACGAAATCCCGTTCCTGTAAGGTATTAATCACTCTCGTGAGATCAGAAGGGGGTTCCCTTAGGTGCGGGGAAAACGGGGGCGCGAGCTCAATTCTTTGTTGCGCTATCTCTACTTTTGGGGTATTTGCAGATATAGTGCACACCACTTATATCGACATCGCTTTTAAAGTCATTTCTCTTTTATCGCCATGATTTACTAAGTACAGATTTTGTCCCTCTTTATATAGTTAGTAAATAGATCCCTCTATATCGACATCCTCTCCTTTTGATTTCCTTAATATCAACATGTCAATCAAACTCGCTGAGCAGTGCAGGCCTTATTTTTGTGCACAAGACACATTGTCTCACCCCTTCTAGGTGGCTCAAACTAAAAGTAGACTAGGCGAGCTGCCTGCCCTTTTTGTGTCAAGCTTGGTGGTCAAGGAATGAGAGGATGGTGGACACGACCTACAAAACCACATGTGACCCGGTGGCTGGGCTGGAAGGGAAACAAGGAGGCTTGTGTCTGGTTTGGGCACTTCTGTGTTTTAGCGGCCCCGACCTGTCCAGCTGCCCGGAAGTACAAATGGCACATATCGACTACATGTTAGCGTTAGGGAGGACCGTCACGTGCTCATCGGTCTTTCATGTTAGCCTTATGGTGGACATGCGCTGGTCGTGGATCTCATACAAGTTAGCATAAGGAAGGACCGTCACCCGGTCGTCGGACCTACAAGTTAACGTTATCGTGGACTTCCGCTGGTCGAGGATCGCAGCAGGTTAAGCCAGCGGGGTTGTTCTATTATTGGTATACTGAATACATTTTAAATTTAAGGGGGGGGGGGGAGAACATAAGGACATCTTGCATTTTTCCCATTATAGAGCAAGTCTTTGATAGC
>JBCAUA010007384.1:0-13313 GCA_038406235.1 Peronia verruculata | reverse complement strand
TAACAATATCAATCACTGTCTATAGTCGGATACCCATTCAAACCTGGATGGAGTCAGGAAATGTGTGTAAATTGCCTCTCCCAAGGACAAAATGTTGGGACCAGTCAGGATTCAAACCCGGAACTTCAGATCCTGAGTCTGAAGGCCCAACCACTAGGCCACCGACCACATCTGTCAATTTACATGAACCTAGTCCATCCTTGACAAGAAACCCCATTCCCAACTTATACACGTAAAAAAGACAACGGTTTGGGATGACAATACAGATCACACGAATCAGACCAACATGAATATGACTTGGTGACATCTTGCTGGCATGCTAACATTTTTAACACTGCTTGAAGTAAAATGGTAAGCCATTTGCCAAATGATTTAAAAAAAAATAAAAAATAATAATAAAATAATTTTTTTTGTGCGAGTTTTTACATGGCATAAGGCACTCATCACTTTATAGAGATTTATGATAATCCTCATATCTAGAGTGAAAGACTTGAGACAACTCCCTAACATAAGGTATTCCCATGGTGTTAATACCATTCTCTGTCTGTGACACTAAAATTATGAATATTTACAAAGTAACCAATGGCTTTGATCATACATATGAATCATATTAATCTGTAAAAAAAATTTCTGGACTTTGAAATGAAGTTAACAAGTACTCAGTGAAAGGATTCTGACAATGAAGACTATTTTGTCATATCAGATAAAGTGAGGTAAGAACAGTAATCTTTGACAGGCGTCACTACCTGAGGATAACCACAAATCTTGGCCAAAGAAATCACTGTGATGTCAATAGTTTTCATGTACAAAGTTGCTAGTGGCAATGGAAAATGAAATATATGTATATGATATTGGTGAGAAAACAATTTAGCTATCTTTGTGTCAAGATAGACTCATGGTCAATGAAATCCTTTTTTTCTCAGTGAAACCCCTTTTGACACGCCCACTAACTTTCTCTGAATGAGCGATATTTAGTGGTGACAAGTAGCCTTAAATACACCTTTGCTATGCCAGCCAGAAACACCAATTATTTGTCTCGCGCCCAGGGCAAATGAGTCAGAAGTCGATCTGGGAGATTTCAGGTAACTGATCTTTTTTTCACAATTTTCCGATTAAGAGACCAAAATGTTTTATTTTTTCCCCACAAAACGAAAATTCAGCCTTTTCTTACCTGAAAAGAAAAACTGGACATCTGAGTTAGAAAATAGTTAAAAACGACCATAACTTGAGATTGCCCTGAACGACTTCCAACTCATTTGCTCAGGGCGCAAGACAATTCTGTTTACCAGGTATAACAGATGTTAAAAACAACAACAAAACGATAGGAAAAAAAAACAGGAAAATGAAACAAAATGAAACGAAAAAAATGAAGGAAGAAGAAAGGGAGCCTACTGCGAACGTCGGGCATGAGACCGGTGCAGGCTAGCAGAGCACAGGGTGGAGGCACAGACGGGGTGGCTGAAAGGAGGGTCCATTGGTTAGTCACACTTGTTTGTTGTTATAGTTGTCATGGTTACAGCCTCAGTAAACAACATGCTCAATATATTTTAATACAAACAAGGGGTGGAAATGTGAACAGTGTTAAGTGATCAGGTTTGAGTTGTAACATAACTGGAGATTCTAATTCTAACCCCCCCCCAAATGGAGATTTTAAAACCCACCCCCAATGTTTTGGTATTGATGAAACTAAACTTTGGATGCATTTTATCTGGAATTCAGTTCTTTTCACAGGACAAACTATGAATATGTAGCACAAGGCTACTATGTAAGGCAGAGTGGATAACATAAGAAAAAAATTTAAAAATTCAGCATTTCCATCCCTCCAATAGATGTGTATAATGGAGAAACTCCTATGCTTGAACTAATGAATCAGCGTTATCTTGGTCAACTCTAAGCCATACTCCTCAACATCACCCCCCCCCTTTTTTTTTACTTCTTGTTTCTGTCTTTCTACTTCTATATCAGTTGTTATGTCATGTATTAGCAACATCACTGGAGTGAGACTCAACTCAACAGTTGTCACTTTTTAGACCACTCTTTTAAAAAAAAATATTTATCTTTCACCAGTAGATTATTGAAGATTATGAAGACACCAAATATTATGTTTGAAAGCCTTCATTCACTATGCTAACCAGATGATACAGAGGAAGGAAAAATGTCATTGAAATGTCCACTGGTGGCAGGCTAGGATAAACATGGAGGGAGGGTGGGAGGGACTCAACACGATTTTCTAAGACACTCAACTGAAGTTCTTGATGAAAGGAACAAAAAAAAAAAAAAAACTACATCTGACACTCATATTTGGGAGGGGGGAGGAGATACTAGGTATTGGTTTGAAGGATGGTTAACTGCTTAGAAACATCCTAGAATAAAAAATAGTCTAATGACTCTGAAGGGATGAAATAGAAAGGAATGAAAAAAAACAGACACACAAGTCTTGAGTTTGAAAAAAACTGATAGGCAAAAAACATTCATTAAGATTTAAATCCAACCAGTTCTAGTAGAAACATATATAGATGGAGTAATTAGATCATACATTATTCATTTTAATACAAATAAAAAGGAAAACATTTCTTCATCGGTTTGACACTGATTTGATTTCCTTTAAGGAGAGAGAAAACACAAAGGAAGATTTGCTAGGAAATTCACTTGGCCAATGCCTAGAACTTGCATTGCCTTTCTAGCTGAAACAAACAGCCATGGAATAATAACAGTGCATTCTCTTGGATTTTTTCAATTCCTCTGAATCAAATCATTTTGTTGTGCACAGGTGAAGTCACCAGGGCTGCACAAACTCATATATTTGTATCATTTTTGTGTCAAATCTAGTTAATAATCGCAGAAGAAAGGACGATGATACAAGAAAACAATCCCATCAAACTGGGAAATATATGAAATTTGAAAAATATAGAATGAGATAAGAGGTAAAAATCTCATGAGGCAGTCAAGCTGGGTGATGAAAAATATATCCATAATTTCGCAAAGACTGAATGATTGTAAAAGAAAAAAAAAAGATGAAGTCAAAAGCACAAGGTTCATGAAATCAAAGGAGTTTGTACAGGAAAATGCTGTGTCACAGACTAAAATATATAAAGGTCAGGAGAGTTGCAGAATCAAAGAGACCAACCATTAGGCATAGACTATTCATAAGGTACATGCTGGTTGTGGACAGAATCAGTCTGCCTGTCAGGTATTAGATTCTTGGAATTCATTCAGATACTTGGAAAATATCTGATTTTTTTTTTAGCTCAATCTTCAGCTTCTGTTATCATTTCTGAGGAATTCGGGAAAGTCTGAACCTGAATATGTGGCAGTATCTGCGAAAGGGGCCCAGATGTCGCAAGGACAATATGAGAACAGGGATAAAAATGGTCAGAAATCAATTTTCCTATGTCATGGAGTTTTTTTTAGTCTTAAAAGCTTCATTGACATCTAAACTGTTGGTTCACAAAAGATTTTCCCAATCAAAAGCTTATAAATATTTTTTTAGCAAATATTTTTCAAATCATATAGAATGAAAAAATAAGCAAAATTCGATTTTTTGTCCCTATTCCTCAAAATGACATTTTCACAACTCATGACATTAAATTGATAATATCATGAGAACTAATCAAGATGTTTTGATGATTTAAAAAGCCAAATCATCAGGAGATGTTCTTCTAATCAGAAAACCAATAAAATGATTATGTCCAAAAAATGTGATCTGGACCCTTTCTGCATGGAGGCTCACATATGCTGAGGACATTTTTGGATTTTTTGGGAATGGCATTAGCATTTGCATTGATAAAAAGATGGCAATTGATGTTCTCTGTTTGCATCACTAAGTAGTGTGAGCTCTACCCTTTCATTCAATATCAGTGCCAGGTTCTATTCCTAACATACACAGAGACACAAATCACTTAATGCTTTCGGATACAGACTTTTTTTGCCATTCTGTACTGACAGAGTTTCTCCGTATATGTCCCTTTAATTTTGTTCCACAAGTTCTTCAGACAGCTCACTAATCTGTTGCCAGTTTCATGGCTTATCACCCTGTCACAGGGTATACACAGATCATCAACTGAACTGCCTTTGACTCAAACAGAGGTTGTTATATTGCGCATAACCAGTGGAGGACGGAACAGAATGCATTGTTTCTACCCATGTCTGATTTACTTCAGAACAAATCAGCCGTGACCACAGCAGGTCATGTATGAAGATTAGAAAGGTCACACTCTGTTCGAGACAAGGACCAGGAGATAAGGGTGTGCAGTTTAGGTTATTGATTCACCTGCAGTGCATATGGCTTTGAGGAGACTGAGGACATTGCACAGCATCTCTGGGGGAAGACTCTCATCTCTCAGCAACAAAAGGATGGTCTCGGTCAGGTCAGCTTCCTTCAGTGCCACAGCTGCTTCACCTGCGTAACCATAGCAAACATTTACCACAGGTAACCAAGTTGCTGGCAGTAACAATAAACACAATAACACAGAGAACGGCAAAATTGCAAATAATTCAGACATTCACACTCTGATTTAATATGATCTGAGCTAGGGAAAATAAAACACAACTGAACTAAAACACATACACACACAAAGTTAAAACAAAAAAAAACCCAAAAAACAAAAAAAAAAGCTGACATGTAACGGTCAACAACAGAATTCTCTCTGTCTATTTTTCTGTCTATCTTTCTGTCAGAAAAATCTTTCTCTTTCTTTCCTTCTTTTTTAAAAGTGGTATTATAATTAATTTGTAAGAATGTGGATTACTAAGACATCTCACTGCATTGGAATACCATCTGATAATTGTAAGGTCAAATTCCTCCAATATAATCATTACCCCCACTTTGGACATTAATTGAATTCTAATTGATCTCAGGCGAATAGTAGTTTTTCTGGGGAATTAAACTTGACTAAACTCTTGATTTCCTATGAATTGTGCTAAACAAAAGCCAAGGTGGCCACAAATTGGCAGCAACTAAACAGCAGATGACACAACTTACCTAATGCTGTAGTGCACACGATGGTTAGAGCCATCAAGGCCTCATTTTGCATCACTCTGTGTTCTGAGGTTGCCATGGTAACCAGGTGACACAGACCTTCTGCCCTGATCAAGTTCTGTATGACAGCAACGGAACGGCTGTTTTTGACCAGAGATGCCATAACCCTGGTGGCCTCACCTATACAAATGCAATATGGAACTATGTTATTAAGCAATACTTCCCAAACACCTACACACCTGAGGTGTGAGCTCTTGAATAAAAACAAACATGATATAGTGATGATTTCTTTCAACTAGAAATATATCCTTAACATTTCACTAATTCAATCTGATACATTACCAAAATATAATGAAAAGCATCAAAAAGTTGTCAAAAAATGAGTAATAAATAGGCCTACTAGAAACAACTGATGCCCACAATACACTATACTGGGAAAACTAAATCATGTTGTATCTTTCTTTCATAAATCCTGCTGATACCTCAGATTTCTCAAACAGCACAAGGCATACATTCATCAACATAGTAGACATTACCATTCTTTTAACCATGAAATAAATACATTTGTAAGGCGTTTAACAAAGGAAAATTCAAATTTTCACAGTTGCCTACCTTTGACCCCTGCATGAGCTTCAACCGCGCACCAGTCAGACAGACATTCCAAGAAGGCACGTTCTTGGCCTAATTTGATTGCTGCAGCTTCTGCAAATGGCAAGGAATGAGCCAGGATTTCAATGGGAGAGAATTTACATCATAAAATGTATAAAAATGATCAAGGTAAATGAACAGTCCACACAAATTTGCTTTCTGAGAGAGTCATTTTGAGAAGAGACACAATCTGTGCTGTAAAATAGGACCACTTTGCTATCAACTTGAAGAAACAAGAGCAATATTAGAATAGATCAATGTTCAGTTTTCAAATGTTTCAAGGAAAGCAAGTCACTCTATAAAGATGCTTGTGCTCCTGAATCTTTGCATGATCCAAGCCTTTGTCATGTGATAGCTGATATGGGATTGCAAGCTATGAGTTAAAACGCCTGGTTTTTCCACTTAAAATGCTCTGCTGTTATAACAACTGCATACAGAATAATGAGTCATGGTCTATAAATGTTCATAGCGCAGTGTGTGTTTCCCATTGTACATGTCAACAAAGATGCTGAGAACCTTTATCCCATGGCAGTTCACCAAAGCAAACGTTCCCTATCAGCATGTGAGGGTGAGGAGATTCAGAACTCAGGGATGTCAAATTGTTTCCATGAAGGAGTCAGAAAATTTTATGCTGCCATAATTTACTGCCTTGGTCAGATGCTGTCAATTTACATATTAGATCAAAAACTTAAGTGTATTGACCTATGTTGACAAAATTTTGCATATTTCCCCTGGACTATGGGCTGGCATTGGTGTACTATGAAAAGAAAAATAAAAATGATTTGAAGAATAACAATAATAAAAGCACATGCCCTGTGTAATGTCATCATTGTCGATTTTTCCAATGTGAATCTGTGATATCTAGATCTGGATCTAAAACGAGTTCTTGACCGGGAACTATTCCTTCCTTGCCTCAATCTTCACAAAGACCATAGCCATATCATTAACTTCTGTCAAAGGATTCAAGAGTTGATTTTCAGTCAAGAACTTCAAGCGAACAATCCAGTGCATAATGTCAATATTGTTGTGAGGAACAGAAGTAAATGAACTTTGATTAGAAGACATTTTGATCTTCAAAGTGAACCACCGAGTGATAAGTACGCATATCTAACTCTGTCTTGCTGAGAGCATAATATACAAAATCTGTTGTACTTCCATGTTCAAGTTCACCATGCCATATTTGTTGTAGATTAATTTTTAAAGAATAGTAATATGCTATAATACATGCAATTGGCGGGTGGGTTCAGCAAAATCTGTTGACCAGCCAAAATTGAGGCAGCTGCCAAATGTGGGATTTCTGACTAAAATTAGAAGTTTGACATCACTGAGAACTTATCTATTTGCTGTCCAGCAAATGCACACAAACACATCAAGTGTGTGTTACACAGTAAGCTGAGAGCAAACTGACCAATACCGTTCAATCTGCCACCAGCTGAAGGGAAGTGTAATGTTGAGCACATGTATGATCATATTATATATTATGTGGTTCAGAGTAGTGGTGGACACAACGTACCCTGTCCTTCTATCAACATGCGGAGAACTCCGAGCAACTTGAAGACAACAGCCATCACCTCTGTGTTGATCAAAGTCAGGCAGGCCTCCATGACACCAGCTCCCAGTAGCCGAGGCTTGTTGGCAACTGAGGAGAGCATCAATGAAACATCTGATACTTGTTAACTTAAGACTAAAACTTGACTACATCCTTTTCAAGCATACTACCTTAAGGGCACAGTAACACTCATAATGCGATGATGAAAACACTTGGCTGACAAATCGCGATCTCAGTGCTACCTTGTTCTATCTCTATTTTTCGAGTTTTGAGATATGAGCCTTTCAATTCAAAGTTCGACATAACGGTACTTCCCTTTAAAATGAGAACAATGTGACTGTGTCAAACAAAAAAAAAAAGGGGGGGGGGGCTGAATCACATAAGAAGTGACTTTCAGGCAAAGGTGTATTGCGAATATTATCAATGGTATCAACATCTCTCATTTGGTAAAAAAAAAATGGAGAAAGAACGAGATAACACTGAGCTCACAAAATGTTGATGGCGATGACTGATAGAGGGAATGAACAGTTATGGTTATGTGTTGTCTATGGACAAGACTTAATCTGATACAACATGAGCCAACTAACTCTTTCAAGCATATTTTCATCTTTCCTGGATCTCATGAATAGAAACTCTATAAACTTTTGCTGTTAATTCCGATGGAAACTGCATGATATAAGTCTTGCCGATATTTTAAGCAGGCCAAAGTAGCTTATAGGACTTTCATGTCACTAGATCTATGTCCAGTCATAATTTATGATAAATGAAAAGGTATAAGTGACCAGCAAGGACTATGCTGCATATTCATCTGCCTCTCAGGGAAAACACTAAGTAAAATTTCATCTTGAAATAGCATAGGCTACCTGTCATTGTACACCACTACTTGCACACCACTAAGGTAAGGCCAGTACTATCTTGTCAGGAACTGAAAGTAATCATTCATGAAGAACAAAGTATTAAAATTACCTCCCCAAACCTTTCCAAAGTTCCCCATCTTGTAGCCTCTTTCTTCATATCAAACACTGTCAACGTAATTACTGCACATAAAACCTCATTAGAAAACCTGATTAACTATGAAGAAAAATTGTCCTGTCACCTTGCTGAGCACCTCACTACACCTACCTGGGATGGCCAGATTGCGCAGAGTACTCAGTACTGCATGCTGTAAAGTAAAGCTGGCCTCTGGGCCCACATTGGACTTGAGAATGGATACAAGTTTCTCTACAACTCCTTTTTCTACCAGCTGCTGACAATATGCATCTGAATAATGGAGTATTCAAAATATTTTCATTACAGAAATACAGAAAAAAAAAAAAAAATAAATAAATACTTCATTCCTGTGCATTTTTGTTTACTAAACTGAATCGTGTTTTTCCAGATTTATTTCTCCATTATAACTAAGCAAGAAAATAAAGCCAGCCCATCCAATATTTTGTTTTTCTGCCAGACCTGGCTTTTTCACCACTGCAAGCTGAAAGAAAGAAAAGGTGTAAATTCTGCTACCCACTGACTTGGACCGAAAGCTTACCAAATGCACTCTTCAAAACACCACAGATGGACAGTGTTTCTCTTGCCAATAAACTATTACTCTTGTTCTGTCTTTGTATGTCTCACTCAATTTCATTGCACA
Source organism: Peronia verruculata (assembly GCA_038406235.1). NCBI lineage: Eukaryota > Metazoa > Mollusca > Gastropoda > Systellommatophora > Onchidiidae > Peronia > Peronia verruculata. The sequence goes on along the minus strand of JBCAUA010007384.1, from coordinate 4,508 downwards.
AAATAATACTGATGTTTCAGCAACATTTCTATCTCTGCATTGCTGTTGCAGAATAATATGTTTACTTTCTTATCCAATTACTTTTCTGTATAATTAAAACATACCTATACAAGCTTGAAGAAAATATGCCATGACCAAGAGCTTCTTCCTATTATTAAAAATATTGATGAACAAAAAAGAAATGCAATATTTTGCTAAATCTACAATCAGGAAAGAAGATTTTTCTCCATCAAATGCCTTATGTGCCAGTTTTGTAAAAAGTACCTCTTCTTGCAAAGTTCCCAATAGCCAATGTGCCCAAAGTTTTCAGACTGTCAGCGTCTGAGCTTAACCATTCCAGTGACTGCAGAAAGAGAGGACCTTCTCCTGAAGCATACAGCTTTTCCATGCTTGTGTCTGTGAAAGATTGGCACAAAACATGTGAAAACCAGTGCTGGACACACACTTGAGAAAAACTTTATCACACTGAGATGCAAAGTGAAATCGTAATTCTATTGAATGATATTCTCTGCTGATTTTTTTAAAAGATATATAAGTGGGGTGGGGAAGGGGGAGAAAAGGAGGAGAGACCAAGGGTGGATTCTGAGAATGTTACTAGATTTCAGTGAAGAAAAACAGTGAAGGTGTAAGCAAAAGCCAGATTAACCAAAAGCCACCATATAAGCTCATATAGTTACCATTCACATGTTTACTTTTGTAATGCCCTATAAATATCACTAATAAACATCCCTTCAACAAAGAACAAGCATTTTGCAACAGTTTCTGAAACACGTAATCTTCCCAGAAAGATTTCTTACTGCATTTTTTAGAAATATAATGCACACAGCTTAAATCAGTCCAAACTGACACGGGCAGGGTAAACCACACAGACAGAACTTGCTGTGGAAGAAGAGGCTATGACTGAAACACATTACCTCCTACTAATATTGAGACTAGAACATCTGATGCTAGTTTCGTCAATTCTGTGGAATGAGACTCTGACTGGACGATGCTGACCAAAGATTCGCTGAGACCATTATCAGCTGCTTTGTCCTTGGCCGGTTCTGTGAAAAGTAGAAATTAGTAAAGTAGTAAAACTTAAAACTAGGACCATTCCATATACGATCAATTTTGACAAATTGAAAGTCAAAGATGCAAGGTATATCCCTCTCCTTCTTGCTGTCACACAGTTTTCGTTTTTACTGAATGGAAAAGTTTCATTCAGTTATTCATACATAACAATGCCACTTTTCTAATAATACTCTGATGTTACCATCATAACAAATGTTACATTGACTAAATTTGTATTAAATAAGTTGCTAGCTGTTGTCTTCCTTGAGATGTTGAAGATGTCTATGATAAATGATATCAATACTGACAATGATAATACAAGTGATGATACTGGTGAAGGCTGCCCTGATGAAGAAGCAAATGGATTTAAAAATTTGGCCAGTCCCATCAGTGTATTCAGTTCTTAGCTTACTAATTCCCCAGTTATTTGTTTTTTTCAATGTGTTAAATTAGGTACTGATTGATGGTGCGTCTTGAATTTCAACATGATGTTGTGATGATGATGATGTATTGTGAAGTTTTCCTTATGAAGAGAGAGGTACACATAAAAGTTTGCAGTTAAATAATTTATCAATGTCCATTGTATCAATTCCCCCTACTTGTTGTTGGTTCATCTTTTGCTGTATGTTGATTTAGTTAACAACTGACAATCAATAAGTGTATTTCAAGATATTTTTACAAAAAGATGATGATGGTGATGTTGATGATAATGATGACCTTACCAGACTCCATGAGGGTGGACAATAGATCCACTATCATCTCTTTGAGACCTTCCCCTCCAGTCTTGTCCAGTAATGTTTTAAATGTGTCCAGCAATCCTGACTTGCAGGCCGCCAGCTTGCCTGAGTCTGTGAGATCAAACAAAGGATGAAGGAGAAACATCAACAAACCTGTACCCACAGAGGATTCAATGTGTCCAGCAGAGGACAAAGCTCATTGGCTGCTAGCTTGCCTGAGGCCGAAGATATACTATGCCTAGTGTGAAGGCAGGAAACTGGAGAACAAAGATCAGAAGTTCGGACATGCCTCAATTATAAATAAAATAGAGAGATAGCTGACAGAGTGATCATACTGGCTCCAACTTGCAGCCACCTGTTCTGAGACAGCCGGATTGGAATGCAGCATGTGGCAATACTGTAGATCAAGATGGATGGCCTAGTAACAGGATATAGCAAAAGTCTCTGATGGGACATGAAATGGGTAAATGTAAAGTTTCAAATCATTTTTTTCATCCCTCAGCTTGCCTTCATTATCTGGCTGCAGTGGGACGAAGCCAGTATATTTTCAGCCTGAATTTGAGAATCAAAGTTTTCATGTGTCCATCAAAAGGAACCCATTGGATGCTAGTCTGCCTCAATAATTATGAGAGTGCAAGTGATACGCAAGTGAATGAATGGTCAATATTTGTCAACACCAAGCTAAAGTTTTATGATATATTTCCATAATTTTGAATTCAGCTCATTTCACACTGTACAAAAAATGTCCATTTAGGTGGAAAAATTAATCTTCACAAATTATAAAAGCACACACACACACACACACAAACACATATATCTATCTATCTGTCTGTCTGTCTGTCTGTCTGACTGTCTCTCTCTCTCTCTCTCTTCTCTCTCTCTCTCTCTCTCTCTATATATATATATATATATATATAAATCCAATGATGGTTATCTCCCTAATACCAGAAAAGAATATGTACTGGAAGCGGGCCATGCGGCACAGCAAAGCCTTGTCATAGTTCCACGATTCACTTGTTCCTGCAGTCTGAAGCAATAGGACCATGAAGAAAAATCCAAGTCAGGACACCACGCTCTTCCCAGACTGAGAGATCAAAAACAAAGGAAGCCCTTTTCCTTCTGAACAAATTTAATGTAGCTACAGCCATTAAAACTCGTGAATTTTTGTGGATGATCTGCTGAAACTATAGCGTTATTTTTTTTTTTTTACCACCACAATGGATGATCGTTTTGACCAGTCTAATTGATTCCCTGTGCCGGACATAAAAGGTGTTAAACACGCAGTGTCAGGAAGGAAAAAAATGACTTCTGCACTCTCTGCTTAAAACTTACATCATGACAAATTCAGGAAAATTCATAACATGAGGTAAATGTTTTTTTTAATGAAAAAAAAAAAAAGTTTTGTTGTAGTCGTTTTGTGATCAATCTTTCGAATGACAAGTTCAGAAGTAAAGCAATTTTTCTTCTGTCTTTACACTAGTTGTTCAACACCTGTGTCTGACCAAAGGAAGCAACTGACGTGGTTAAAATGATCTCCCATAGATGTTCAGGGCCAAAAGTATGCTGGGCAATAACAGAATGATATAAATGGCAAAATGCCGATTCTTAGGAAACATGACACCTGGTTAATAAACACAGGGGAAGATGTTATGGTATGCAAACATAACTATGGTTTGCAAACATAACAATAACAACAACCATACAGCATGTTCTTCATCAATTAAAGTGAAAAACAGCTGTAACGTCCTAGCCGGCTATACTAAAAACTAATTCTTGTATTTCCACAAGCTCCCAGCAGACAAAACTTTTCCTTTTTCCTCCGCTGGTCAAGAAAGTCTTAATCATCACAGGTTAGGAAAGACATTATTGGCTCTGTGTAGTCCTCCACCTTCTTTCCTCTTCTCTCCTTCCTGTATATTTATGCTATGTACTATGTCCATTTTTCAGAAGATGGGTGGTATTTTTATCCTTCCTGATGTCCCAAGCCTGCGATAGCATCTCTCACTCCCCAAGATATCCCATAGGACGAATTTAAAAACAATAACGATAACAAGCTGGTGATGAGCCTTAGATACACTCCTTTTTGTATCTCATGAATGATTAACACCCAGATAACAACAATCAAACAAGTCAACAAAAACAAAAGCAAAACAAAAACAAACAACAAAACGAGTAAAACAATACAAAACCAAACAAAAGCAGCAGTGTACTTCTTTCCAACATCCTCATTAGCCATATCTGACAGATCAAACGCTTACAAAACATGCTCAGTGCGCCCCTAATTATGAAAGGCACGCTTAAAAATCCACTGAAAAGCCCTCCTGTGTCTTAAACAGAGAAAAGCTAAAATAATGAACAACAAAAGTAACTAAAAGTGACCGTGCTCAGCAAAGCACATTAACTTCGAAAGTCTGTCTGATCCCTGAATTAGAAATAAAAGACAATTGATTCACTCGATGATAGAAACCAAATGCTGGGCAAAACCCTCTGCGGACATGAAAGCTGTCAGCCTGTTTACGAAGGCTTAATTAGTCAATTGCCAAAAGGAGCTACCGACAGAAGAAAGAAGATCTTTACTGTGATGTTGCTGTCAGCTAAAATAATGAACAACAAAAGTAACTAAAAGTGACCGTGCTCAGCAAAACACATTAACTTCGAAAGTCTGTCTGATCCCTGAATTAGAAATAAAAGACAATTGATTCACTCGATGATAGAAACCAA
>JBCAUA010007373.1:3255-13314 GCA_038406235.1 Peronia verruculata | reverse complement strand
AAAAAGGAAGGGGGGGGGGGGGGGGGTAGTTGACGATGGTAAAATATATGTACAGGAGGGGAATTTTTCAAGATTTTGAGTTAGTGAAAAAAAAAAACACATACACACACACACATATGCAAGAGAGAGAGAGAGAGAAAAAAAAAAAAAAGCAATGAGAGGGGGTAAAAGGGGTCCACTGTTCTGGTTCTGTATTTAAATATATTTCCAGTCATATAAGAAAAGATAACAGGACCATGACCACATATAAAAATCTGCCCTGACAACAACAACATGAGGATCCAAGTGATTGCTACAATGTCAGATAATATAACATTATATACTATGTTTACTATCTGCCCTAAATGTTGTGAGCCGAAAGATGAAATGAAAAACACAACAGACAATAACTGCAAAAGGAATAATTTCCTCTGTATCTGCATTTGCTAAATATACTGTGCCAATCACAAAAACAAAAAAAAAATACTGGTAATACAAGCTACTTTCATGTGCCTATGTACATGTAACACGTTTATGCAATGTAATTTGTTCTCGCTCAGTCCAGGAATTTCACAAATTTCAATTCAAACTAATCATGGAAATGTTCCTGTAAATATCTAGTGACTGACAATGAAAACAGAATCAAAATCTGGTCTGTTAAAGCTCTTATAACATGGCAAATATGGTGAACGTCATCTTTTTTTTTTATTTTTTAAATTGCTCTCATTCTTCAAGTGGATTTCAGTTGTATGAGATCACGATAAAAGAAAAAAAAAAAAAATCTTTCCATTTCAACCCTATGACATACAAGTAAACTTCTTGGGAGGGCCATTTTTATTTAGGCCTTCCGATGATCAAAAGCCTGTCATAAGATTTCATATACAATGCATTTAACATAATAAAACTCTTTGTTAGATTTTCAGTACAGGTTCAGTGTATTAAAATAACAGAAAAAAAAAAAAATAAAAATAAAAATAATGATGACACATTAATAAATCTTTATAGTGCCATAAATGTAGCAATTTACAATGTAAGCAAATAAATTGTGAAGATACAGAAAAAAAAAAAAAAGAATCTTGATCTAGTATGTCAATAAGGCAATAATAAATGCAAGCATAATTCCACCTTCATTTAAAAACTAATCAAACTGATCTCAACATTTGGCATGTAATTCCAGCATTTCTCAAATGAGCAGATAATTAATTACTATTTTATTTGCTCACTCGCGTCACTATGGCCTCTTCAGATAAAAAAAAAAAAAAAGAAGAAGAAGAAGAGGAAGAGAAGGAGGTCAGTGTGCATCTGTGTAAGAAAGAAAGATAGAGGTGGAGAGAGAAAAGGAGGGAGAGAGAAAGAGAGAGAAAGAGTGAGAGAGCAGAGAGACAGACATACACACATATACTACAAGGAAGTACAGATGCAAAGTTTACAAACCACTACTATTAAATGGATGAGAGAAGCTTTCTGTTTCTACAAGTTTTCAAAACTGTTTTGCTTTTCAGTCCTTATATCGTCCACAGCTCAGGCTAGGAAGGTCATTAAAATTATTTCCAGACTTTCACGAAAACAAAAACTGAGCAATCACTTCCACTCTGTTCTTTGTCTTCTGACTTCTTTTAACATCTGTGACATATTTACCAGTAAGAAAAAATAAGCCAAACAAAAAAAGTACCCAAAATCTTGAAGCTCGTTAAAAATAATGATTAATTAGAACTGGTATGGACGTACATAGACAAAGATAAAAATAAAAACTTACAAAAACAAGGAAAAAATATGTATTTGTTTTACAGACTACTCCGGCTACACTCTACGCCATGCCGTCTTTAAGGCTGCCAAAGGCGTCAAACAGAACGAATGATCCCTTAAAGGTGATTGATGTTGTTTGAAAAGGGAAAAAGATATTGATAAGATCTACAGTTGTAATCTATAGCATAGTTACTTCAGAATGCTGATGCTCTGATGTTGGCTATTATTTATCTCTTTGTTTGTTTGGTTTTTTTTTTTGCTCAGCAACACTGGAATGATACCTTTGATAGCATATCAAAGTTAAAACCATAAGGATTGTCAAAAATAACAATGATTTTTGTTTCCTTTGTTTCAGATAATTTCTTTAAGGGTTTTATAATACTGCAAAGCCATAAGAAACATAGCTAGAGCTATATATCATAATGACTTAAGCATGACAAATTAATTAAACTTCTGTGATGACTCATGTCAAAGAAACAAAAAAGGTCGAGTCGTGTTGCTACGGTGACACTCACATAATATTGGATCGATATTTACAAAGGATGCTACAATGAATAAATAACAACAACATCTTGAACAACATCCAGTAAGATGTACAGTGTACAGTACACACAATGTTCTATATATTCACAACTTCTGTTGCGGCTAACTAGCATGAGCGACGGATGGGACACAACATTTACCTCGTGGTCAGAGAGTTGCATGAACATGTACATAAATCAATAATAATACAATATCATAATTATAAAAATAACAATACACCATGTATAAAATGTACATAAAATCTATGTTAAAAAAAAACAGTAATAATAATAATAACAATAATAATAAAAATAAAAATGGTACAACAGTGATGATTTATTTTGTTATGTCTACACTCAATGAACCACTGGTTAAATCAATGTTCGTTCATGGAGTAGAGGTAGAGATAGTACATTGTCTTTTAAAAAAAACAAACAAAGCATGAACAGCATTTACAGTACCTCAAACACACCTTAAAATGTACAAAACTAAAATTATTTGTTGGAATCCATCCCTTCATATTGAGGTTGAATTTTTGAATGTTCAAAGAGCAGATCGTTCTCAATATTCAACCTTGTCATACTACCATTCACATCAATTCTGAGCTTTCCAGGATTAATCTCATTTTTAATCCAGATAAAGTCTTGCTAAAAAATATTTGCAGGAGACCAAGCCTAATAAAAAAAATAATAAAAAATTAGAGAGAGAAATTCTACCTCTAATTGTAGGCCTATCTATTCTTCAGGCACAAAATATATCAACTACACAGGATGTACAAAGATGCCAACACACTGACAAGGCTGCTTGATTTAAATGGTTTAAAAAAAAAAAAAAAGATCATCTTATCTTCATATAACTTTCTTCTTTATGTGATAATAACTGAGTGTACAGAAATGGCTGATTTTAAATTTGACTTATTCCAAGTGTGCTCTGGATGAGACTAAGACACAAGAATCTTTGTTTTTCTCCTTACAGTATCACTCTCTGGGAGTCACAGAACTGTTAGTCAGTTTGGGTACCAACAATCAACAGAACCCAAAATATTCAATACTTTGGGATTCCAAAAATTGCTTGATAATTCTAAGAGAATAATAATAATAATAATAGTAAAAATTTAAAAAAAAAAAAACAGATCCAAGTTCTTTCAAAGAACATGCATAACTGATTTCTTGGTCCAAGCACTTAAAGAGTTAAAGTTGATGTGGTGGGTAACTTACAATATGGGACATGAAAGTAGTTGTTGAAATATAATGTTCATACATTCAAATCAACCTCATATCTTTATCACTTATACATGTATTCTTTTTCATTTCGTGCCATTCTATCTCCATCTCTTCAATTATCACCCTGTTTTGCTCATTTAACACAACATAAAATATGCCATAGTAATTTAAAACAAACGTTTGCTTCAATCTTAACAAGGTTTAAAAACAAAGAGACCTCCAAAAAGATTACTCTCAAAGCAATAAAAATTTTAAATCAAAAGCCTGGTTACATTTTGATTTGAAAATCTACACTTGATGATGAGAGAAACTAAACACTCATTTCTTTCACCGACTTTTGAGTAAGTGTCGTTCACACTATTTACACTGTTGCACACTTCAAAGTTGACAGTCACATTTACATTATCAACCACGGAATTATACCTCATTTTATGCAAAATATACACTTTAAAATAGATATTCAAGTCATGCCTTATAAACACTTTTCTAGTTTAAAGCATTTCTTTCAGCCAGGCCTGTGTACACAGAATTTACAGATTCACGCTGGACACCATAAGCTCATTTAACAATCTTTCACATATTTACAGGCAATGCTAACAATAAATTATTCACATTTCGGATAGATCATGTATATGTACAACAAAGTCAGAAGCAATGCATTTCTTTTTCCCTCTCCCTCTTCTGTATTTTCTACCACCAAGTTGAAAATGATGGACGACAGGGGACACTGCTTTGTTTTCTCTTTCATGTGTACTGCCCTACATTTCACTTGCACCATCATATTTAAGCATAGAATACCAATCTCAATCCAAATGTAGTTGATGAAACTCCCTGGGATACCTAATACCCTTATTTTTGATTCAACAACATTAACAGAAAACAGACAACTAATAATATTGTATGAAGAAAAGGGTGAGTGGTTAGTCTAAGTCCTGCTAAATCATTACTATATTACTGGTGATAACTCTCTATCCAGCAACTGAAAATTGGTAAAAAGAGCCACTGGCAATTTGACAGAGACTAAGACATAGTCTCTGTCAATGCTACTTACATTTGCTGCCCTCAGTAAAGGTGGACACAAAGCTGAGGATTTCAGAGAATGCAAGCTTTGACAAGAATGAAATCTGTAGCTATACAGGCCTACCCTTACATCAGCTTGTCTTTGAAGTCCAGCCCGTGGCTTACTTACAATCATATTACTGACGCATCTTAAAACTAAGCTAGTTGCTGAATTTTATAGCAGCAGCAAGCCTTGACTGTACTGCACATGTGTGACACTGGCTTGCAATTTCTCTTCACGAGCACTTGACTCTCACTTGAGACTTGGTACATGTATGAGATTTTTGAAGCATAAAGTGCTTCAAGAAGATCATGACTGATCTTCACAAGGCTCAAGCCTCAAACACATCTAGCATCATACCACTGTGTAACAATCATTTGACAGCATGACCCCTTCGATCCTGGCTCAGTTTTAAAGCAGGCTGTGTTTGAACAGCAGGTCTGGATCAGTGATCTGTGTTTTAAATTCTAGGTCTGTGCAAGCACAGTTGGGCTCATGGGGTTTGAGCCCCCTCTTATCTTACCTTTGTTTACATTCATGTCTATGACTGGCATACATGTACTTAGGTGTAAGCCATGAGCTTAATTACTTCCATCTCTCTGCAAATTGCACTGACTGCTGGGGCATAATATAGAGCTTAACATCTAAGATAATTAACCTAACTGGCAGGCAGGTGCCCTTCAGTGAGCTGGGTGATGATGGCATGACGGCAATGAATAGCTGATAATAAGGATTTTACGAAAGCTTTGGATTTTTGAGTTCATCATCTTTAACAAAATGTTGTAGCTCAATAGAGCATCATGCAAGAGGTGACTGGATAGCTTGTGAAAAATCTCTGTATGAAAATGAGGAAACGACAAAAATCAAAATTTGTTGGGTTTTATGTTCTTCGGTCTCAAAATCTGTCATGTACATTGAAGACAAAAAGCCACCAACATATACAAATACATTTGCTTCCTTTCCCCTTAACAATAAAATAATTTGGAATCATGTATTTCACTACAAAACAAAATGTCAAGATTGCTTTCAAGTGTAAACAAAACCAAAACATGACAACACAATACACAAAAGTGTTTTAAAGAAGATTGGGTAATTTCTTTGAAAACTCAGATTCTATGCTTTAAAAAGAAAAAAAAAAAAAGGGGTATGTATGGTGTCAATGAAATGTTCAAGGGAAAAACTGTGACTGCACTGTGATATCTTATCTCTTGAAATTTCTTCCAGCATGAAGGACTTACAGTAGATCCACAAGAAATCCATACAGTTGGTCATCCTGTGAGTAGCTGTGCATTCAATTCAAACACAGTAGGAGTGAGATAAACACTGTATGTAATCCTTCCTCTTCAGTGATCAATGCCTTCCCCTAGTCGCCAGCGAGCCAAAAGTTAGGATTTTTGCGTAAAGATTGCACCCAGTGTGAGGACTCCCAATCCTGCAGCAGCGTAACCACATATCGTCTTGAAAGATGGCCATGGATTCTCCTTCCTGGTTTCTGCTCCTCCGGCCTCGAATTCCAAAAACCCTTGCTGCAAAAGAAAAAAAAAAAAATTTTTTTTAAATAAATAAAACCACATTTGCAGACAATTGCAAAAGAGCATTTTCCAAAAACCAAAGGCACCTGCTACTAGGCGGAAAGTAGATGAATCCTTTAGAGCACTTGTAAGGCCCTTTGTGATACATTGGCAAAGTTTGGCAGTGGTGGGGTAGGTCAAAGGGGAATGAGATAAGTTGGACACTAAAACACATTATAATATCTGCCCACATGATATAACACTTGTGTTTCTGGTTTCTTGTTGTGTGCACTCTTCCTACTTCGTTGTTTCAAGTAAAGGTATTTGAAACACAGTTTATGGGACTGGAATTATTATTCGATGTTGAGGGTTTTTGGTGGTAGGTGCATTACCATGCTTGGGTCTATCTAGATCTATTAATAATTTTAGTTGACAGATGGAAACAGCAGTATCTCGAAAGAATAGGCCTACATCTATACCGGGTAACAACTGAGATTTTAAATATGAGAAATGGGAGATCTAAGGCATAGAGATATACTGTATAATAAAGAGAAAAGCAGGAAACAGGAATATGAGAGCAAGAACTGAGGTATAACTTTTACAAAATTGCTAATACAGTTGCCTTGTGGAAATCGTGGTCTGGTATACACTTTAAGCTTTACATCTAAGGGAGAGAGTAAATCAATATCACTAAGAGCATAAATTCAAAAGACCAAAGCCACTCCTGATATGATATCGTATACCGGCGCGGTTCATGCCAGATTCATCCACTTTCGTTGAACATTACAATGAGCATCGCCAACGAGTAAAAGGGTTTGGAAATGAGACAGCTTCAACAAACAATTCTCTCAACCCCAGTCAAAAACAATCAATTACAATTAATAATAGTGTAATAATAAATCCGCCAATCCCTCGCCAGCCATTCCGTGTCCACTGTACACTGTAAACAAGTGGCTCTCATCATTCATACTTAGGGATCATACCACACCGTCAAAGCTCAGACCACCTCAGGTGACCTTAGGCAGAAGAGAGCCACTCCGATCATTGAACATGGAGCGGGCTTCCCTTTAGTCACGCCACCTTCACCTATAATACGGCACTGCCAGAACAACATTCCCCTATGGCATACCACACCGACTATTGCGTATTTAAATAGATAGATAAATAAATAAATAAATAATAATAATATGTAAAAATTCTATGACCATCTCTATTCTTATAATATGATACTCTAACAAATAACAAAATAATTTTTTTTTCTTCAAAAATTTAACTAAAACATACCTCAATGACTTTCTCTTGGTAACACTACTATGATTATGCTATACTGAAAAATCTCAATGAGCAATACTAAAAGAGTATATTATGTTGACTATAACTAAATAAAATAAAATAAAGTAAAATAAAATAAGAAACAATTTTAAAAACAACAACAACAACAAAACAAAAACTATAACCAAACATTTTAAATTTTGGCATTTCACTGGTGTTCAAGGTAAATGGTAAGCAATAAACTGCACCTTCCTTGTTTGTTTCTACTTTTGCAACAGGGAGTTGGAAAATCGATATATTCCTTACTCGAACTGTCTTGCAGGTGCTAATATTCGTATCAAAATTTCTCTCTCCCCAAAAATAGTAATACAAGAACGATACCCACTTCGAAATTCGCTCTTTTCCTGAATGCTTCATGAACTTAATCATTCTTGTTGCTCTTAGACAGGTCCATGCAAATGGTTACCGTCCCGGGGTCAAATCTATTCCCCTCGATCGATCACGAGGCACGCCAATTTCAATACCTCAGAGAGCCAGCTGGAACAATCATTGGACTGGGACTGGGACGGTATATCACCTATTAAATGACCTCTTGAGTTTCGACTGGTCGCACGGAATGACCGGTGTGACTGGCACATGGGCAACGCAGTAGACTCTGCTGCTGAAAAGTCTCGGTAGACCTGGGTGTCATAAAGTTCTCGGAAAATATTGCCATGACTATAGCAAAACACAGTGCTTTGAGTAGGTTATCGTTCTATTTATTTATTTTAAAATCGGTCTTGCTTTTCCCTTTCATCTTCCTCTGGTCTTTTTTAAGAGCAAAGCAGCCCTAATCGTGCTAACGGGTCATCAATAACAATAAAAATAATAATACCTGAAACACAAACTACATCATAACTTTTTGTTCTCTCTCTATGTCCCTTTCCCTTCTTTCTAATCCTCTCCTTGTCTTCACCTCACCCCCTGGCTGTTCTTCGTAAAATAAGGGCCGTATCCTAGTGTATGAATGGCCGGTCAAAAGGATGCATTCCGAATATGACTGTATATCCTTACCAAATAGTTACATATTGTATTATACTACTCCTGCCGCACCTGGTTCATCTTCCTGCTATAAATTTGCAGACCCCGATTTTCAAATTCCATGAAATCAAACCCTTAATCCTACATCGTGCGTGGGCCAAAGGCCATGCATTGTAATCTGACGGCTCGTGTGATGGCCACATCACGAACACATACAGGATATCTGTGCCCGAAATGAATACATACACTTATGTTCTTTCCATCCTGATCTGACTAATAACTTCATGAATGCTTTGTTTTTTACTGTGTAAGTCCTGTGCATGACCAGATTGAAAAAATTCATACAGGAATGCCATGTCACAAACGTGCACAGTGCACACGCACATGCATGTATTTTTCTTCCATCCTGATCTTGGTGATATCATCGTAAATGTGTATAACAATAGCTGTAGAAGTTCCTGAGAATGAACACAATGTTTAAAATATACAACGAATGACTGTATCCGAACCTGCAAACGCACCTTACTTTCTTTCCATCCTGATCCTAGAAACACCGTCGCAATTGCATTATTATCCTATTCTGTCACACTGATCACTTGATCAAAATTCCTGATTCCGTGCAAAGTCCGAGTACAGCCAAAGTCTGGACGTGACCAAAAAGAATGGCGGCAAGAGACAAAGGATATAAAGATGAATGAGATTTGCAGGTGTAATAACAAGACTGAGGAACGTCAAGTTTTGACTAATAAAAAGGAAAAGGTCATTGAATGGAACATACCGAATGGGGAGGACAACCTACATAACGACAGAACGTATCATAAAGCGATAGACAATGTCATGTTTTGTGTATGTCTGCTTTTTATCTTTTGTTAAACCAAACATTCTCACGATGACAAATTCTGTGTCACCTAAGCAAGAACAGCCAAAGACAATAACTGTTACAGCGTGGACAACAGTTCAATAGCTATTAGGGCACACATTCTTGGAAACAACTTCGCAACTTTACAGTTCATACCCCAGGACAATTACGTTGAAATAAGGAGCTATTCTGCCAGTATCGAGATTCAACGCTAAAGTGAGGGATAAATCGCAACCCCACACCGCCCCCGCCCACCTCCCCTGTTGTCAATGACTCTTTGAAATAGATGCAAAATCACGACCTCTGATCAACTGAACTGAAAGTAAGCTGTGAGGCAAGGCAAGTCACTTGCCCTACAGACCAAGGCAAAGAAAAGACAAAGCTGCATGACCCGAATTTCCATACTGAGAACAGCGCCCTTGGCTTTCCAAACAAGGATGCCAACACGAACGAATTCAACCTATCCTGATTAAATTAAGCATTTTTATCAGCGAGCTCTTTGTGAGAGAAACAGGATATGGGTCTAATGGTGTGGTGAAAAGAAATAGGAAACATGTAATACCACTGCCAGGGGCTGAAGATCAGGCAGCCATGATAAATGACCATCGGCAAATGAGGGTGGTAGACAACCGGATATGGCAAAATTTATATTATGCCGCTGTATGACTAAGCCAATGGGCCAACTTTTCAGCCGGTGAAGTTATTTCCCTTTGCCAGGTGCAAGACGAAGAAGAGGAGCATTGTAAAGAGGAAAGGGGGGGGGGGGGGGACGGAACGACGGGACACTTTTTCTTCCGTCAATTGAGACATGTGATGCCTGGTACCAACACTGTCAGAGTTTTCTTTTGCCAATGTTTCGAATAATAA
>JBCAUA010007362.1:0-13314 GCA_038406235.1 Peronia verruculata | reverse complement strand
CCCCCCCCCCCCCCCCCCCCCCCCCCCCCCCCCCCCCCCCCCCCCCCCCCCCCCCTCCCCCCCCCCCCCCCCCCTCCTAATACTTGGACTAGGGATTTTCAAAGCTTCAAATTCAGATTCAGCTTGTCCAAATTAGAGGAAAAATGTGGGAAAAAAAAGTGTGTTTTGCATCCGCTTGCCATGACGGTGCCGCCATATTGGATTTTGTGTTTTGAAAATTAGTCATTTTCAAAACCCTAAGGCTCCTAGAGTATTGAATAAATTGTGTGAAATTTTGCACATGAATAATATAATCCTATCTAAAGCACAAAATGTTTTGTGTTTATATGTCATAGAATATTTTTTACAAATTTCTCAAATATGTATAATTACGGATGGATGTATATTTTTTTGCAATTTTCCACCAAATATCCAATTTTCCTTCACAAACGGAAAAGAAATTGAGAAAAAACGATGCATTTTATCAAAACACATGCCATGTAGAATGTATATTCCAAATTGGAAGATAATTGGTTGAGAAATAACAAACCTTAGGGAAAAAAGTAAAGAAATCACACATATTGAGAAAATCAGAATTGTCATAATCTCTCTGTACAGTCATTTAGTGGGGTGGTGTTGGTGCCGTTTTGGGGCATAAAGCATATGTTTAATTCTGGCCGTATCCATTATTTTTCTGGTATGAGAAGAGTTCAAGGTGTGTAAAAATAGGAAAACCCTATTTTTGATATTTTAGTCCCAAAACCTTATTTTCTTGTTGGTTCTGAGGGTGATTTTTTGAATGCTTGAACTAGGGACTTTCTAAACTATAATTTTTGATTCAGCATTCAGTTACCCATATTATCTATACTTCCCTTGCTCAGGCATGCACATGTTTTAACATGCATTGTGAAGAACAGATGGACATTTCTTTTCACAAGTTTAATGATAATTTTTCTTAGAATCATAATTTGTGAATTTGCTGCTAGTTCAAATTCTAATATGTAATAGACAAAAGTGAAATTTCCTTCATACATAATTTTTTTCATAATCCCTTGCAAAACTGGCCAGTGGAAAAAGAAGGCTCACTGAAAAATCAATTGCCCAGAGGCTTGAACTGCTCATTCAAATAATTTATTCTTGTATAACTCTCAACTTCAGATGAAGAATCTAAACAAAAAGTATAAAGTAGCAAAAAATTATATTATGGTCATGTCACCAGATCAAAGGGCCTTGCAAAATCTGCCATTCAAAGCACCATACTGGGAGGAAGAAGACAAGGGAGACAGAAATAGCATTGAAAAACAGACTGGTCTCCCTCTCACCACCATCCTAAGATTCATGGAAGGTCATGACAGATCAGGAAAGATTGTCAGGATGTCTTCAATGATCCTCCAACTGTTCACCACCAGCTATGAGGACTAACCTAATCTAACTCATTAATGCCTCAGAACCCTCCAACATTTTCCTAAAACTTCTTGCTTCGAACGACAATTTATTTATTTTTTTTTTCAGTTCGCAGATATTAAGGAATAAGAGCATGTTACTAGAATAATCCATATCATCAGCATATGCAATCTTCCTTGTTTTTTTTAATGGTTTCTGGCAGCCATTTAGCCCTGTAAATGTGATGAAACATCCTGGCACCAACTTTAAGTATTAGAAGGTAAATACAGAATGTCTATTCCATTGTTTTTTAAAAAAATATAGTGTTCTAAAGCAGGTTATATATTAGTGTTCTAAAGCAGGTTATATATTAAGGTTATGCCGTACTTTTCCCTTGAGCCTTTGGGGTACAGAACTACGCAGCCGACAAGGATACTGTTGGCATAAGCTTTGATGCTTTACATTTCACTTTAGAAATTGTGACACTGTTCTTGCTAAGAAATATTACACTGTTATAGCAACAACCTATCACTCATTCAGTGAATCTTGGGGATGCAATAAAACAGGAACAAAGGCTTCTTACGTGAATTGAAAAGTTATGCAACCCATCTGACCACAAATTATCTTCACTACTATGATTAGTTGATCATTATCGTTAGTTAAAGATCTATCTATGCGAATAAATACAGTCTTCTTACGTGTGTGTGTTATAAGCAGATGCAGCATTTCCTGATCTTTTTAGCGCATAGTTACATCAATACTGCCCATATAATGGTATCATTGTTGAAAACATGATATTGCTGTGCTGTCCCCAGGATAATTGCATGAGTGACTCAAGTGTTTACAGGCCAACCGAAATGAAAAAAACTGACCAGTCAGGAGGCTAAACTTACACCTCCTTATCCACAAAGTCAATCACAAGTGCTGTCCCATGTGTTGTCAAACAAAGAAATGGTTATGGGTTAGTCAACTACGTGCCCTGATTATTCAGTCACACATCGACCATCACTTCCATTTCTTTGTCTACCTGTTCCCTCCAGCCCGTTCCCATTTTACTACACATCTAGCACTATGCCTTTCTCTCAAGTGGACAAAATGTGGAATTACACCATGAGTACTCTGGCATTCTGGTCCGACACAAGGCTCTTAGACGGCTTTTTTTGGGGGGAGGGGGGGGAACGCCCAGAGCAGGTTTTTAGCATGGTAAATTATAGGGGAAAGATTCCGTTTTGCAGCAGAGGTGGGTTCTTGGGCGGAGACCACTGTAGTTTATATATCAGATAGCTTCCTTGTGCTCTCACTCTGTCAATAATTAGATTGCTTGTACAGATTTCTTTATAGTCACTGCTGCCCCATTAACATCAGCCGGTCTCATCTACTAAGAAAAATCTAAGTCCACTGGTTGCAGGGATGACAGCTTGCAGTTTACACTGAGATTCTCAAATGTAAACGTAAATACACCCCTATGTGAAGTGGTTTCGTCCAAGCAGTTATATCAGGTTATGAGCAAATCTGTAATAGGAATGGTCTGTGGGACGAGGGGCGATAAAATTGGCAACAATATGAAATTGATATGTCTCTGTAAATACAATCCCTTCTCCTACCATTGACTCATTGCAAATGTTATTACATGTGAAGAAAGTTAGGGGAGGGATTAGAGAAAGACTTTGGTCAGCAAGGTGGTCAATCTGGGCCTGCATTGTGTCATTCGGAAGTCAAGACAGAGTCTCTATAGTCAGAACAAACACCCTGAGGTTAAGTGCTAGCGCCCGGATCCAGATTCACAAGCCCGGCAAAGGCACACCACAGAGCGTTGTAGCCCTTAGGCTTGGTTGTAGTTCTAGGGTTAATTATAATCAATTAGTTCTCTGAATCTATCACATGCAATTGATTTTGTCCTCTCCCTTAATCCCCTTTTCTTACTTTCCATCCCTATTTTGAGTGTGCTCTTAAGTACTTCAGATCAGGATAGGTATACATAAGTATCTGTGCCATCATGGTCTGTCATATTCATGCAAATATCTTGTTTCAAAATCACAGCTCATGTAGCCATGTCTACACTGAAGGATGAAAACTGTAATAGTACTTGTAATAGTATTGAGACATAGTCATATTGTACAGCACCTCATTTTGACTCTCATGACTATACAGCAGAAAAAATGTGCCTTTGACTACAGTGGGCTCATGAAGATGATGGAACACAACATCAGACTGTCAAATTTCTTAAAGTACACAAAGAATGGCACCAACCAGACCAAGTAGCAACTGCCTCCAATTCTTAAAGAGAATATTCCCTATAAAATAATGGGGAAGATAACGTCACAATGGACAATATTTTAAAAAAAAAAAAAAATGCCATGCACATGAAGAAAATCTGAAAAGGTTCCAAGACATGCTGTTGTTAGTGACGACAATGATGATGATGTTGCTCTATCATATGCAAATTTATTCATGGAGTTGTTGTGAAAGAAAAAGACTTATGAACAAGGATATAACTCAACAGCTGTGGATAGATGACATCCTTTAGCTATATCCAAGCAATGAGGAAACCATTAAGCAATTTGAAAACCACCTCAACGCAATTCAGGACACAATGAAATTTACTATTTCATTTGAGAAAGAATGGACTCCCTTTTCAGATGTCCAGCTTAAGAAAAATGGAAATGAAATTTGTACCGATCTGTATAAAAAGCCCTCTGGTGCCCATAACTACTTACACCCCTCTTCAGACCATCCTAGAGACATTTTTAGATCCCTAGTCATTAGTGGTTGTCTTTGTCTCCGAAGAACATGCTCTGTCTATGATCTCTTTTCCCCCCAAAAAAAGCCAAGAGTTCAAAACAAAATTACATGTACTCAAAACCGGCTATAGACCAGATATTATTGATCCATTCCTCCATAACATTGCCGCTGTGGATAGAAGTGACTTATTGCAATACAGACAGAAGAACACAGACCGCCCTCTTCTACATGTATTACAACACTATCAGAAACTACCAAACATGAGAGAGTTATATGACAAACATGTTGACATCCTTACCAAATCAGAGAGGATGAAAAAAATGTTCAAGGACTCCCCAATTTTTGCTAGGAAAATTCCTCCAAGTTTATCCAATCTTTTGGTCAGAACACATTCAAGTTGCACCATCAAGACTCAGAATTATTTCTGACCCTGTGGTAAACCAAAATGTATGATTTGCCCACATGCCACTGAGTGTTGCTAAATGTACAGCACTACTACAAAACAAAAACATCACATTTGATGTCATATCATGATCTATGTCATCAAATGTACAATTTGTAAGAAACACTATGTGGGCAAAACAACTATGGTATTGCGTACAAGGTTCTCCCACTACAAAAGTAGAGTTAGAACAAAGAAAACGAACCCTGAAACATACAGTGTAGGGCATCATTTTAATCTTTCCGACCACAATATAAGTCATATGAGGATTACTGGTCTACAGTCGGGTTCACCAGATGAACTTCTGGAGCTAGAGTCTAAGTGGATATGAACCCTAAAGTGTCATTCAGTCTGTGGAAGATTATACAATGCATATAGCACGGTGGTTTCAGGGTTGACTTTTAGTTGGAGCTGAGCACCCGGTTAATGGCCTATCGAGGGGTGACGGCACTCTCTAAGCCCAGGTTTCCTAATACATGCACCTGTTGCTCTATGTATATGATTTATCTTATTGTGAAGCTGGTGCACGCATCCCCTCTTGTTACTTGTGAAGTGTTAAGTTTTCCTTCACTTATTAGCAGTGCTCCTCTTAAAAGAGTAGTTTTGGATAGACTGACTGTCCATGCTTCTTCCGGGCAAAGTTTTCTCTTATGGCTTGTCAGTTATGGAACTGAAGCTGGACCTTTTTAAGTCTAATCTGATGTTCCATATTAAACAAGTACAACTGTTTGAAAATATGCAGGGCATAACATGACAAAGAGGGATTCTGGAGTCAGTGGAGCAGATTTATGTAAAACAGAAAATAGTGGTAATAATGTAAGGATGTACACAATAATATTAATTTAATGAAATACATGCACAGAATTTTCTAGTGATGAAAGAAATAAGAGTTTTTTTGTTTTTTTTTTCAAGATCAAAAGCATGCATAGTAAGAGGGACATAGAGATGCCTGAGCCTACACATATAACAGAGTAAAGGAAAAA
Source organism: Peronia verruculata (assembly GCA_038406235.1). Taxonomy (NCBI): domain Eukaryota; kingdom Metazoa; phylum Mollusca; class Gastropoda; order Systellommatophora; family Onchidiidae; genus Peronia; species Peronia verruculata. The sequence goes on along the minus strand of JBCAUA010007362.1, from coordinate 7,785 downwards.
GGGTTGGGAGGACGGTTTATCGTCATAGTGAGGGGAAACAAAAAATATGTATAAAATCTAGGAAGCAAGAACTTGACAATGTTGTTGCATTGTCATCTAGGATAATGACTGCTGGATATACGGATGTTAACCAGAATGCTGGATTATCACAATTAGTATAGAAAATATTATTTTCCTTCAGTAATAGAAATTTCTAAGGTGGGCTAAAAAACCAATAAGACTATGATAACAGTCAATTTATTGCACTCACAGAAAACAACTTGTCATAAAATTTATATCATTAGAAAGTGGAAATCTGTAGCTATGTGTGCATACACTGTCTTCTCTCCTAATGCTTAAAACAGCTTTGTAACAGATGGTTAAAACTAAAATTTAGTTACTCCAAATGCTACCCTCCACGTCACAGGTAAGTTTGCTCAGCGGTGTGTGACAGGACATAATTGCCAGGCAGCCAGCCCCGGGTTTGGGTAATATGATACGCTTTTTTTCCTCCCACTTGGGCCAAACTAAAAGCCAACGTTTATAGAGAGATGGAAACGCCGTGGCGTACACACGGACATACAGACATGCTGTGCACACGGCGACACACAGACCGATAAGGACGAGCAGACTTTGACAAGCAGAAAAAAAAAAACAAGTTAAGGCTGTTGTTACCTGTACTTTCATTATCTTTCTAGGTCAAATCCCTAAGGTGCAGCACTTTGAAATGTTTGTGCAGGGTCGGTGTGGTCTAGGTAAATGGATGGATGGATGGATGGATGGATGCATGCAAGGATGGATGGATGGATAGATGGATGGGTGGGTAAATGGATAAATGAATGGATTGATAAAAAATGGGATAGGCGGATAGGTGGATGGATATCATTTATGATTTCGTCATTAGATAAAATGATGAGCAGAGCACAAAGGTATAGATGAAAAAGAAAACTTCGATATGTATAACAATGTGCTTTATAAATTGATACACATATATTATTATATAGTAAGAATGTATTGTAGACAGTGTCATCTAACGGCTAAAGTTGTAAGTCAAGATACGTAAGTTTGTTGGAACCTTTCAGTCTCCTAATGAGGATATCGCAGTTATGTTCATGATCTGTCAAGACACGGTGGTATCCAAGTTACTTTGTAGCCTAAAGTAGAATTCAAATCCTGACAGTTATAAAGCATTTATCTGAGGATCAAATGCCCAACATTGGACCGATGATATGCCCACCTTTTCACTTGATCCTGTGCATCTCTCAGTAACATATACCACTGCTGTGCTGTGTTGTAGAAGGGGAATTCCAGTAATCTGTAACTTTGGCTAATCAGGATGGTTTGTCTCGCAAGCTGACTACATTTATTTTTTTTAATAAGACTTGCTAAGCACCTCCTGGTGAACTGGTGTCTTTTAACAGACAAGAGGAACCTTTATAGAATATTGGAATGAAGTCTCTTGACTAGATAGAAAGAGGAAGCTGAGAGTCACAGGAACTTGTGCAAAGACAATAGAAGAGTAAAATGGAAATCGAACACTACGATATTTTGTTGACTATGCCATTTTTTTTAAAAATAATTATTTATGTGTATATATTTTTGTTTACTCGGGACAAGATTTAAGAATACCCTTATCTCCGTTTATGTTATGTGTTGCTCAAGGGCAGCACTTTGAAATATCCTTGTAAAGTCACCATGATCGAGCAGTGAAGCGTTCTCAATTCAGAAGAAGTGACTGGGGCTCGACATTGTCACTATATAATTTTTAGATAAGAACAAGAAGCTCATTGGTTGGATCCATTCACTTTACATCTCCATCACGTTTACGCTGTATAAATATACAGAACATGAACAAATACAGAGACAAATAAGGAGGGGCATAGTGACACAGTCAAAATTATGTGAAGGGAATGGAGGTGTTGAGAGCTAGTGTGTAGATCTGTTAAAAGAAATCATGCGGAAAACATATACATATATAGAGAGAGGTTATAAATGTTCACCCATACACAAACACACATACATACACTCACATACACACACACATATATACATACATAGATACATACATACATACATACAGACAGCAGACAGACAGACATAATTACAAACATACATCTTACATTTCTCTTACAATTAGTTCAAAACATCTTTGCACACCCATGTACTTGCCCAGTTACACAGATAGACAAAAACTAAAACACAAATTCAGCATAATCGTTGATATAAACATGTGTTATTCAGGATGATTTCCAAAATATTTTCATCAAAATGTCACAGATCAATATTAATTATTAACAACAGTCGATTTTTATTTAGTATTACAATAATAATAATAGCTACACAAGTTTAATTCAAAATGAAAAGTATGGTCTTTTTCTGTTTTGTTTTGTTTTTTATACTAAATAAAAGAAACAAGATATACAAAATAACACTTGGGCTTTTTATGACCAACAATGACTAAACCTATCAAATTAAGCCAGAAAAATGAAATATATTTATATAACATTTCCGTTGAGTTTTCACATAGAATATTGCCATGAAATTCTCTTCTTTGCTCTAGAAGATGGCTAAACCGTCAACTGATAAATCACGTTTTCTTGGTTTCTTAGCCAATTTCTGATAGTGATAATGACTTTTCTCCGCAGGAGAGAACAAGAAGTGCTTTTGTCTTTTAACCAGTTCCAGATCTAGTTTCTGTTTCATTAAGTAGAAAATTGTAAATAAACAGGAAAAAAAATAGTAAGTGTAGCCTGTAAATTCATGCCTAATATTGTGAGCCATGATAGTAAAAGCAGATGCAAAAGAAGAATTATATGGCAAATATGTTGTCCATGTCTTGGATTGAAACATTAGCTCCTGGAAACCCCACAGAGTGCAAAATATGACCTATTTCGTGAATGGAAAATTAAAAACCAACAAAATTGCAGGGACATTTTTCATACAAGAATTTTGTTTCTGTCTTTCTTTTTTTTTTTTTTCAAGAAAATGTTAGAACTATTAACATAACATTATTTTTCAACATCACAATGTTTTGCTTATTCCAATAAAGTTTTTTTTTCTTTCCTGAAAGTAACACTAGATCTAATTAATTGGAGAGATATTTAAACAAAACAGTTGAACAGATAACAAATCTCCTACAGAACTGAATTTCCCTTCCAGGTATTGAGTGTTGTAACTATATCTATATTACAAATTTGCAAGAAAACCCACAATAGGCTTATGATCTCAAAAACTGCTGAAAGGATCTATATGAGATGCGACACGATGAAATCAAGCTCTCATCAAATTTTTAGCAAAATATGGTGTTATTGGTATCACTGTGAAGATTATTCATTTCCCTATCAGTGTATGAAAAAATATTGGTCTACCTTAACTAGAAGTTGAGATATTGGCAGTTAAAGAGGATTGGGGTGACCGGTTGCTGCAGCTGAATTAGTGAAAAAATGGCCGATCGCTTTTGTAAATCCTTCTTTACCTTTGTTAGGCCATGCCATTAAATTACAGTTTTTGGGCCTTTACTTGCTCCATTTCAGTCAGTTGTACTCTGAAATGCATTTTTAGATTGATATGGAAGGGATTCGTGAAGAAAAAAAAAATATGTTAAAAATTCATTCACTGTTGAAAAACGTGATTTCTTCAGTCGGCTCAGTTTGACGAGCGCCTGATTTTACAGTGCCGCATCTCATATGAAATTTGGCACTCAACATTGTTGCATATGGATCTATGTTTCTGTGTCCATAAACCCAAGAAAAGCTTAGTATCTTTGATGTTATCCTACAATGATAATAACTGAATAATAAACTCGCAATGCTGCTTGATCCAAATTGTACGTTTGATAGTATGACACATTCAAAACATGTTTTCTTTGAGTAACGTTCAGTTCAATCAACCAAAATATCAACATCAAGTTGGGTATGCTTGCCATACACTTTAAGTTGCAGGACTATATTTTTTTTTTTTTAAATCTCCCCCCGAGACAGTAGGTTCTCTTCTAGTGTTTCCCTAAATATATAATAATCTGCAATTTATGAATTCTCCAAACAGTAAAACAACAACCCTATCTTTAATTCATTGTGGGATTTATATTCTTCATGACAAATTAATTTGTAACCAATGAGTACATGGGCAACTTAAAAAACTTTTCCTAAGAATATTTTTGATAATCACAAAAAAGAGAAGACATCATTAAAATTAGTCCATCGATATAGTCCTACACAAAGAAGAATTAAGTTTTTCTAACATCACCATTAAAAGAAAATCCTCATCGCTAATCAAGTCACAGAAAAAAAAGACTTTTGTAAACAAGAAACTTGGTCCATTAAAAAGGCAAAACTGTTGATTACTGTATTTATGTAACATTCTACAAAAGTCATGAAAACGTGTCGTTCCGATGTTGGAGTTATGTTCCTCCTTGTTTGATACAGTCAAATATTGTGTCCATCTTTTCCAGCATTTCACCAAGGATGTCGTAAACCTGAAGACAAGATAAAATAAGACAGATGAAACAAGACACATAAGACAAGATACATAAGACAAGACAGGTTAAGAAAAATGAAAAGAAATAAAACAAGATAAAATGAAATACGATCAGGTAAGACATAAAAGTAGGCTATACGATAAAACAGATGAAATCAGAGGAGGTCAAAAGAAGTAAGATCAGATAAAATGAAATAAGATGTGACACGATAAACAAAATAATGGTAAATGTTTAGTAAGTTATCATTTCAGCTTTTAAATTATGTCAACTTGAATGGTAGCAAGTGAACTAATCAGCAGCAGCAAACAAAAGGCTCTGATCAATCAGCAGACTGGAATAACTGATAGACCAGGAAAATTATCTGACAAAATTCATTGTGTTATGATCAGGGTAACCACCCTCAGGAGGTGGAAGATGAAATATAACATAAATGTTATAGCTGTTTAATTCTAGCTAGACCTAGAAGTTTGTATGATATTCTTCTAAAACCTAAGTATCCACCCAGTCTATAAGAATTTGCAGAGAATTTCAAACCCTTATCAGCTTGTGGTCAAAGAGAAATTCTCGGATTTCATCACTCTTACACATTATATATAGACATAAACGATTACCCCAGACCATGTATTACATTTTTTATGATAAACAGATGGTTTCACAAAACTGTGAAGTGCAAACTCTCTCTCTAAACTAAATCAATGAAATAAAGTGTTATGTGTGGCTATAACATTCTTTTTTATGCCTCGAAGAAGTCATAAAGATTGAGCATAGTGATAGATCATGCTCTAAAGCATTTGGATAAATTTGGTCAAGGAAGTGAACTCTCCTCTGGCACGAGAGAGCAATTCGGCTAATGAGACATTTTGACCAACAACTAAATTACTTCCTATAATGTCTTTATGACATGTAAATTACAGAGCACAATGGAAGGAGGACATCCAACATCAATCCTGACTTTCGTGAAAGTGTGAATATTTATTAAGCAGAAAAGGGGAGGTGACAATGACAATCAACAATACCGTTATTAGTATACTAAAACTGGTTATTTCCCTTTATATGACACATTACAGTTCCCTTTGCAAAGTACAAGGGGTATAATCAAGGAGCTTGTATGATTATGCTGGAGCGCGCACTCATGGCGTCACGCATGCCAAGTGTGGAGCCATGCCAGTGGAGGCAAGACACCTAGTTAACGCTATTATTATTATGTTATCACATGTTCATGAACAAAATTCACACTGTCATTATCTCATGTTGTATTCTGTCCTTGCTGTAGCTCTCCATTAAAAAAACAAAATGAATCACTTTGTTTACAAGAGAATATTTACTAGATCAGATTAGTCACTAACTCAGTGCGTAGTAAAGGACGCCAATCAAAATGCTATGCTCCAGGGCCATGGCATCCAGTGTTGGCACGCGAGACACAGGGTGTATTGTTAAGGCGGCATCATGAGTCCGCTCTCAAGTTTAAATAGTATAAGCTCCTTGGGTATATCTGAAAAATCTAAAAAATTCACCATACCAATACCATGATTTTTTTTTTTTTTACTCATCCTAATAATATTTTTGGGAATTTTTTGCTTCAAATGGTTTGGATAAGAAGAGAAAGCATGATTTTATTTTTCTTCTTTGCATTGCTTGGCTTACACCTCTCGCACTTGGCAAAGGTACACAACCTAGTTGGCTGAAAACAAAAAGGCTCATTGAGAAAGATCTATGAGATGCGACATGATGAAATCAGGCTCTTGTCAAACTTTGAGCATGGAGTTATTGATATCACAGTGAAAGGTTATTCATTTCCCTATCTGCATGTGCAAATAGTTTTGTTTGACCTTAAATAGAAGTAGAGCTATTGGCAATTAAAGACAATAGGGGTAACCTGTTGTTGCAGCTGAATTTAGTGAGAAAATGGCCAATCGCTTTTGTAAATCTGGTAAGTGTGAACTTTAGCCCCCAGGGGGACTAAAGTTCACAATTACCATACTTTGTTAGCCCATGCCGCTAAATTACAATTTTTGGGCATTTATTCAGTCTATTTCAGCAAATTTAACTCTGCAATGTATTTTTACATTGATATATAGAAGGGTTCTGTGAAGGAAAAATTGCACTTCACCATGGAGAAAACATGATTTCCCTGGTCAACTCAGTTTGATGAGTGCCTGATTTTATCATGTCACATTTCATATTATTCTCACCTGTACAGCAAAGGTGTCCTTGTACAATTTCTCTGCTGCAGCTAGTTCAGCTTCACTCATGGTCACGCTGGCATTAGGGTCAGGACTGACTGGTTGAGAGGTCACTCCATCCCCAACTTCCTTGTCTCCTGGGGTGGGCACTCGTGCTGGGGTGGGGGCAGCCGTTTTAACAGGGGTTGGAGTTTTCTTAGGGGGTGGAGCAGGTGTTGTTTTACCTTTGGGATCTAGTTTGCCAGCCTGAGCAAGAAAAAAATGACCCTAAGTTTGTCTTTTCATGTGATCTTGGATTATAGATGGCTTGTTTTTCTATGATTGTTTGTTTGTTTGCTTGTTGCTGGTGCTCTTGTTGCTCTTTGTATAGATAACAGGATCACATAATTGGTTTGATTGATGGGTGAATGGTTGGATAGACAGATGGTTGGATGGACAGATGGATGGATCAATAGATGGATTCATGGATGATGGATAGATGGACAAATGGATGGATGGATAGACAGATGGATGGATGGGTGGATGGATGGATGGACGGATGGATGGATGGATGGATGGATGGATGGATGGATGGATGGATGGATCGAGACAGGGAGGGAATTTACGATTGAAATAGGTATGGCGGAGGCAGGTATGGATCATTGGATGTATAGGGGTTGGGGTGGATGTTTTAATGGATAGAATAATTTATGGATAGATTAATCGATAAATCGACAGACCGATAGGCCGACTCACAGACAGACAGAAAGACAGACAAAAAATATATAGCTAGAAAGACAGAAAGATAGATGGATAGAGAAATAGATTGATAAATGGAGAGATAGACAGACAGATCGATAAATGGATGGATGGGGATGGACAAATGGATGGACGGACGGACAGACAGATAGAAGAAATGGTAGATAGATAGACAGACAGACAGACAGACAGATAAGTAGATGGATAATGGATTGATGGATGGAAGGATAGATGAAGATGAAGCGGGAGAGGGACAGGTAGATAAAAGAATGAGTGAATGGATGGATGATTTAATGGATGCATGGATGGATGGATGGATGGAGGGAGAGTGGGAGTGATAGATAGATAGATAGATAGATAGATAGATAGATAGATAGATAGATAGATAGATAGATAGATAGATAGATA